>CAJHUD010000065.1:15000-20000 GCA_905146925.1 Autographa gamma | reverse complement strand
TTTGATCTACTTATTGACCTTCGCGCCTTTACACGCGAAAATATTTGATATTTTTCGTATTTATACGAAAATCGTTGTTTTTATTGCTATATAGCGATACATTTTTTCTTTGACACGTGATATCTTCGCTGTTTATCAGTGGATTTTCGTGATTTCTTTGTTGACCTACAGCTTAAGACGTTGGCTTTCGTTTGAGCATAATTTTGATATTCTATTTTTAAAAACAAATAGCTTTTTTGGCAAAAAACCTTCAAAATTATTAACATTTTTCAATTTCATTTTTTCAAAAACGGTTCAGTAAAAATTTCATCTGGTTATTTTAGTTTGTAGGTCTCTTACAGACCTTCCTAAATATATAGCACACGTATTGCGTGTCTATATAGTTCTTCAAAATTTTTATACTTTAAAAATATCATTAAAAAATCAGTTTTTCACGGTTTTTCAGGGAAATTTGTTCGCGGACCCCCAAAAATTTTCACGCCATTCGCTTGCAAACGTCCAGCCGAATCCAACGGTACCACTCCCGTGGCGCTCCGACTACCAGGAGCCGAGAAAATTACGAATTTCTGGCCCGCCCACCCACCCTTATTTCATTAGGCATATCGATTCCGGAGACTTTTTCCATACACTTTTTTGTACCCCAATTTCTTTGGGAGGCCATATCTCCGGAATCGGTAGTGCTAGAGGGTTGCGGTTTGTGGCGTCGGATAGGTCTTGAGTAGCACCTTATTACTGACAGGGAGACGCGACAGTCGGTCACGCCGCCCACTCCTGGACCTCGTACCTTTGCTAAAGGTACCAAAAATTTTGCCATAACAGGTCAATTTTGGACACTTTTTGCTTTTGCAAGAAGTGTAGCCCTGCTAAGTTGGCCTTAGCAAGGTGCTCCCTGGGCCCCTCCGACGTCACAAAGGGTCGGCGTACACCACCGATCAATAAACAGCGCTACATCGATATAGAAGTAGCACAGATTTTGGGTTTTAAGTTTTAACCTTATACCCATCAAAATACTTTTAAGATTTTAGCTTATAATTATTATTTACACTGCATTATTTTTACATCAATTTTATGACATTTTATTTAAGTAAATTTTAAATTATTTTACAAAATTTTAGACAATTATTAGTATTTACAACTTTTACAAACTTACGTGATTAATTATTATTGTGGTTGGGTTAGGTTTTATTGAATAGTATTTTTACTCACCTGTACGATGTTCCGCACCCCCGCTAAGGTTTCCACGTCGCAGCAGCCGTCTACTCCCCCGAAGGCCAACCGGACCACTGTAACAAAAAGTCAAACGAACGTTAGAAGGAGCATTGGGGAATGGGAGGCGGGCAGAGTCCTCTTTCCTGAGGAGGCCATGACCGCTTCCCATTCTACCGTTGCCTTGGCTACCGTTGCAGTGGACGAGTTATCAGCTCAAATCACCCTACCGGTGGCCCCTATAACAAAGCCTTTATCCGCGCGTGCTGGGAGAGTTCGGGAGGCGAGGGCCTGCGTGACGAAGGCAAAGACAGCACTTAATCTGTCCAGAAACCTCAAAACTGATATTAAGGCCGACGTCACGCAGGCCATCGACAGGCTCTACCAGCTAGTGAAGGAGGATGAGGCCGAGAGACCTGCGTCTCCTTCCTTGCCCGCGTTAAAGGGCGCGGACAGGGAGGGCGACGCGGAAGACTCCCAGAATAGGAAGAAGAAAGGAAAAAAGGGGGAGGAAGAACAGGGAAGGGAGCCAGGAAGCCTGCAGGTCACTCAATTGCTCTCCTCACTAGCGGAGCACACTACGCTGATGAAGGAGAGCAACGAGAGAGCCGAAAAACTCCAGCGGGCTCTGGAAATGAAAAGGGAGTCGCTGGAGGCGATCACCTACGCGAGTGTAGCGGCGAGCGCAGTAGGGCGTAAACGCCCGGTCCCGACAGCGCTCCACTCGGTGGTTGTAGCCTCCAGGGACGAAATGGAAACGGGTGAGGACGTGTTGGGGAGGATTAGGGTCGCGATCAACGCAAAGCAGGGCGATATTCAAATTGACAAACTTCGCAAAGCTAAAGACCGGAAAGTCGTCATCAGTTGTCGCAGCGAAGAAGCTCGCAACAGGGTCAAAAGGAAGATCGAGACTGCAGACCAACGGCTCGAGGTCCTGGAGGTCCAAAACCAGGACCCTCTCATCATCCTCAGGGACGTTCTCAGTTCGCATACCAACGAGGAGGCGATTGAGTTCCTGAGGGTGCAAAACAAGAGAATCTTCCGTGACCTCGCAACTGGTGACGACCGAATCGAAATTAGATTCCGGAAGAAAGCCCGAAACGACCTGCTTTGCCATATGGTCGCGAAGGTATCCCCCACTCTGTGGAATCGGCTGCTGGGGGCGTCTGAGGTGTACCTGGACTTACAGCACATCAGAGTGGAGGACCAGTCGCCACTGGTCCAATGCTCGATGTGCTTGGGATACGGCCACAGCAGACGCCTCTGCGTCGAGACCACCGAAAAGTGCGGCCACTGCGGGGGCCCTCATCTACGCAAAGACTGCGCTGTAAAGCTCGCCAATGCAGCTCCCACCTGCTGCAACTGCGTCACTGCAAAACTAGACATGACGGGGCACAACGCGTTCAGCCCAGACTGCCCCGTCCGACGCAGGTGGGACGCATTGGCTCGAGCAAAAGTAGCGTATTGCTGAGGGCTCCATGGCAGAAACATCGGCTGCCTCCACCGCGGGGCTGAAGGCGTACCCGGTAATGCAGGCTAACCTCCAAAGGAAAGAGCTGGCGACCGTGGAGCTGATCCAGGGGGCTCTGGAAAGGAAAGCGACTATGGCTCTTGTACAGGAGCCATATGTGGGGGGCAAGAGAAGGATGCGGGACTACCGCGGGGTGAGAACATTCCAGGCATCGGAAGAGGGAAGTGGGACTGTAAAGGCGGCCATCGTCGTCTTCGACCAAGACCTTGACGTCATACAGTACCCAGAACTCACCACGCACAACATCGTAGTGGTGAGGATCCGTACCAGTGCCTGGGACCTCGTGGTGGTCTCTGTATACTTCGAGCCTGACCTCCCCCTCGCACCTTATCTGGAGCACCTTGGTGCGATCCGTCGCCGCATGGGAGCTCAAAGCCTGCTTATCGGTGGAGACGTAAACGCAAAGAGCCCGTGGTGGGGAAGTAGAGTGGAGGACAGTAGAGGTGAGGAGATGTGCGGCCTTCTTGGAGAACTCGACCTAAATGTACTCAACAGCGGCACCACACCAACTTTCGACACCGTCAGAGGCGGGAAAGTTTTCAGCAGTCACGTCGACATAACGGCATGCTCAACGGACCTTCTCAGCCTGGTGGATGGATGGCGCGTAGACGTGGGCATGACAAGCTCTGACCACAACGGCATTGAATTCAAAATTAAATTAGAAAAATCATTAGGAATTAATATTAAAACTACAACGCGTAAATATAATACAAGAAAAGCAAATTGGGATCAGTTTCATGAGAAACTGGCCCAATTAAAAATAGAAAATAAAATAAACAAAACAGAAATAGATAAAATTAACAATATTCAAGATTTGGAATTAACAGTAGAGTCATACGTAAAAACAATAGAACATGCATGTAAAACATGCATACCTGAAAAGAAAAATAAAAATAAACTTACCTTGCCGTGGTGGTCCGAAGAGCTCGCCGCGCTGAAGAAAATGGTTGCTACCAGGAGGAGAAGGATCCGTTGCGCCGCGCCGATCCGTCGCGATGGTGTCGTTGCTGAGTACCTGAAAGAAAAGGAAGAGTATGAAAAGAAGGCCAAAATAGCTCAAGTGCAGAGCTGGAAACAGTTCTGCACAAAACAAGACCGGGAAGGGATGTGGGAGGGGATCTACAGGGTGATCGGAAGGACCTCCACTCGACCTGAAGACGTCACCCTCATCAAAGATGGCGAAACCCTCGACCCCGCACGCTCGGCGGCCTATCTCGCGGAATGCTTCTACCCGGAGGACCGCGAGTCGGAGGACGGCGAGGACCACAAGGCCACCAGAAGCCTCGCGAAGCGGGTGAACGATCGGGTCCATGGTGAGGTACATGACCCGCCGTTCACAGCGCACGAGCTAAGGTCTGTGGTCCGAGCCTTTAATCCGAAAAAGGCGCCGGGCGCCGACGGCTTCACGGCAGACATCTGCAGTCACGCCATTCTCCAGGACTCAGAGTCCTTCCTTGCCTTGGCCAACACATGCCTCAGTCTAGGGCACTTCCCCAAGCCCTGGAAAGAGGCCACAGTCGTGGTCCTGAGGAAGCCGGGCAAGGACGACTACCGTAGGGCAAAGTCGTACAGACCAATCGGCCTGCTACCTGTCCTCGGTAAGATCCTGGAGAAAATGGTTGTAGCAAGGCTCCAGTGGCACCTGACACCGAGACTGAGTACTCGCCAGTATGGCTTTATGCCACAGCGAAGCACGGAGGACGCCCTCTATACTCTGGTGAACCAAATAAAAGCGGAGGTTAAAGATAAAAAGCTGATAACGCTAGTGTCACTAGATATAGAGGGTGCCTTTGACAGTGCTTGGTGGCCGGCCATCAGGGTCAGACTGGCTGAGGAACAGTGTCCGGTCAATCTCAGGAGGCTACTGGACAGCTACCTTGACGGCAGATGTGTGAAGCTGAGGTATGCGGGGGTAGAACACGAGAGGGTAACCCAAAAGGGATGCGTCCAGGGTTCGATTGGAGGACCGATCCTCTGGAACGTTTTGTTGGATCCCCTCCTCAAGGAGTTGGCTGCAAAAGGAGTCCGCTGTCAGGCATTCGCGGACGACGTCGTTCTACTGTTCGCTGGGTGTACTGGTTCCGAGGTGCAGCGACAGGCCAATGTCGCCCTCGAGCATGTCTGGAGGTGGGGTGTCAAAAATAAGCTAAAGTTTGCAGCACACAAAACGAGCGCAATGCTCATAACAAACAAGCTCAAATATGACACCCCCCGCCTGAGCATGGGCGGGGTCGACATTGGCATGTCCAAAGAGGTCAAGATT
>CAJHUD010000065.1:7500-10000 GCA_905146925.1 Autographa gamma | reverse complement strand
TACCTTGGCTCCGTCCAACCCCTAGGCGCGTTTTATACCGTCTAGGTGCGAAATAATTTGATATTATAACATAAAATTGTCCTAAATAAACCTATTTTTGATTAAATTCATTAAATTTCATTGTTTTGCGCTAATTAATTGCACCGATTAGCGATTCAACTTTGCTCACTTGTCGGGGCTGGTGTCTAGAACGCTTTGTGCGCCTCGAAACCACCAGTTTTGGCATTTAAATAGTAATTCTGCATAAATAACTCTAAATTTTGTACTGAAAAATCAGTTTTTTGACCATAACTTTAAATTTTTATATTAGACTCACCTTATTTTATTACACGGTTAGCTAGCTCTCGCCGAGACGCAGCTAACGACACCACTCACGTGCGGCTAGCTCGCAAAAAACGCAAAAAATTGACCGCCCACCCGCCCTTTTATCATTTTTAAGCTCTGTATAGGAAAAGGAAGGCAATTCCGGTCCTGTACTTCAAAATTTTTCATTTCTGAAATTTAATCCCCCGAGTATCCTGGGCCCGTTGTGAGCATTTTGGCTCTCATCGGCGCCCTTGTACTCGCCTGGGAGCCTCCACAACACTAAAAATAGTGTACAAAAACACTAAAAATAGTGTTTAGTGGCCATCGAGATGGCACCGTCTAGCGGTGAAGTCCCGTCCCTCCCGGCGACTGCAGCAGATGCAACTTGCACCGAGTCGTGCATAAGCACGTTAAACAAACTCGCCGAGTGCATCACGGCTGCTATCGCCGAAGGTAAAAACGTTACAGCCATCAACAAGCGACTCATCACTACTGCGGCGAATGAAATCCGGTGTGTGGCCGCAAAATTGCCCACCTTTTCCGCTCCGCAGGAAATCTGCGCGTCCCAAAATGGAAACCTGCGACAGGAAATTGCAACCTGCGTGCGCGAGGAACTGAGTAAGCACCTCGCCACGATCGCGAAGCCAATCACACCCGCACCGAGGTCTTATGCGCAGGCAGCGAGCGTCCCGACCCTTCGTCCAACAATCAAACCACCACCGCCTAATAAACCTGCACTCATCGTTGCGCCGCAGGGCGCCAGCACGTCCCAGACTCGCCAGGATGTAGTGCAGTCCTTCAAAAATGCCGCCAGTTTCCGCACCACATCGTACGCACCGTCTAGAATACAGACCGTGTCAAATAATAAGTTGCGAGTGGAGTTTGAGACTGAGCAACAGCGCGATGAAACCCTCAAGAAGTTGCAAACGTCCTCACAAGTCACGGCTGAACCGGCCAAGCTACTGATGCCAATGCTTATCCTTAAAGGGATATCATTGGACACGCCATCAGAAGAGCTGGTCGACGTTATCCGCGGCCAAAATGAGGAACTGACTGCCCTTGCGGTAGACAGCGACGATTTGCGACTTGCATTTAAGAGAAACAACCGCCACCCCAAACTTTACAACGCCGTCCTCATCGCCAAGCCCGCCGTATGGCGCAAAATACTAGACATGAAGCGTGTCTGCGTGGATCACCAGCGGGTACACGTCGAAGACTTCTCGACATTCCTCCAATGCAGGAAATGCCTGCAGTTCGGTCACATTCAAACCAAATGTACCGCGACTCAGGCACCCTGCTCTTACTGCTCGGAGGAGGGGCACGCCACCACCAACTGCCCTCTGCGCGAGAAGAAAGGCACTCCCAAGTGTTACAACTGCCTGCAACACAACACCAAGTACAAAACTACCCATGATACCGGACACACAGCCACCTCCAACATTTGCCCTCGAGTCAAATCTCTCAAAATAAAAATAATTACCCGTACCCATTATGGATAAGCAACACATTAAAATGTTGCAGCGAAACATACTCGTAGATGAATCTAAACATGACATCACCGGTTGCGGCAGCAAACGTATCAAATAGCGTGAGCTGCCGCAACCAACGCAATGCGAAACCACTTAGCTTATATATATTTATTTTGTATCTTTTATCGTATTTATTTAGCATTCTTTGCTCAAAAACGAAATGAGTCCAAATCACCACTATGTGACATCACAGGTTGCGGCAGCAAACGTATCAAATAGCGTGAGCTGCCGCAACCAACACAATGCGAAACAACTTATCGTATCTAATTGTATATTGTATCTTCTTATCATATTTATCATTACACTCTTTGCTAAACAAGAAATGAGACAAACTACAACTATGTGACATCACGGGTTGCGGCAGCAAACGTATCAAATAGCGCGAGTTGCCGCAACTAACACAATGCGAAATAGAAACTTTCCTTACATAAAGTATATATATATTGTATCAATTTATCATATTTATCGTTACACTCTTTGCTAAACCACAAATAAGACAAATTACAACTATGTAACATCATGGGTTGCGGCAGCAAACGTATCAAATAGCGTGAGCTGCCGTAACTAACATAATGCGAAACAACTTAACGTAAACATATGAATACTGTATCTATTAATAATATTTTATCGTATTTATGTAGCATTCTTTGCTCAACCAATATTAA
>CAJHUD010000065.1:0-5000 GCA_905146925.1 Autographa gamma | reverse complement strand
GATATTTTTCGTATTTATACGAAAATTGTTGTTTTTTATTGCTATATAGCGATATATTTTTGTTTGACACGTAATAACTTCGCTGTTTATCAGTGGATTTTCGTGATTTCTTCGTTGACCTACAGCTCACGACGTCTGCTTTCGTTTGAGTATAATTTTGGCACCCCCACTTAAAAATAAATAGCATTTATAATTAAAAAACTTATAAAAATAGTAAAATTTTTAAATTCAATTTTTTCAAAAACGGTTTAGTTAAAAATTTCCTTTGGTTATATTAGTTTGTAGGTCTCTTACAGACCTTTCTAAATATATAGCACACGTATCGCGTGTCTATATAGATCTTCAAAATTTTTATACTTTAAAAATATTATTAAAAAACCAGTTTTTCAGGGTTTTTCGGGGAAATTTGTTCCCGGACCCCTAAATTTTTTCACGCCATTCGCTTGCAAGCGTCCAGCCGAGTCCAACGGTACCACTCCCGTGGCGCTCCGACTACCAGGAGCCGAGGAAATTACGAATTTCTGGCCCGCCCACCCACCCTTATTTCATTAGGCATATCGATTCCGGAGACTTTTTCCATATACCTTTTTGTACCCCAATATCTTTGGGAGGCCATATCTCCGGAATCGATAGAGCTAGAGGGCTGTGGTTTGTGGCGTTGGACGGGGCTTGGATAGCGCAATAATTTTAAATTGGTTGCGTGACACTCGGTCGCGCCGCTTTCACCTGGACCACGCACTTTTGTCGCAATTACCAAAAATTTACCTTCTCAGGTCAATTTTGGACACTTCTTGCATAAGCAAGAAGTGTTTACCTGCTAAGTTGGCCTTAGCTCGGCGCTCCCCGGGCCCCTTCAGCTTCACAAAGGGTCGGCTTACATCACCGCTCATAAAGCAGCGCTAAATAAGCTGTAAAAAGCACAAAAACTGAAAAAAAAATAATCGTTTAAACACAAATACGTTTGCATTTTATCGCCAAAAACCTTTTAATTTACAAAGCAAACTATTTTAATCATTTTTATCAATTCATTTTACATCAATTTACACTTTTACAACTTTTACAAGACTCTAGATTTAAGCGCCACTGTATTTAACACTTATACAAACTTACCGAATATTTTAACCAAGGTTACGTTGTGTTAGAGTTGGGCCTATCCCCTCTTCCCTTCCCGACTAATTTCATCCCTCAAGATGTTCCGCACCCCCGCCAAAAAACCTACAGAACCATCACCGCCTAGCACTCCCCCGAGACAAGCTACCAAGTCCGAAGCTTTTAAAACCGTGACAAAAGTCAGGAGGGACATGGGGGAGCGAGAGGCGGCCAAGGTCCTCTTCCCGGAGGAAAGCCCAGCCGTGGTGGTGCAGCCTAGCAGGTTGCAGGAGGCGAGGGCATGGGTGACGAGGGCCAAAATGGCTTTGAATGCGTCGCGCAATCTCAAAACAGACATTAAGGCCTCCGTCACCCAGGCCATCGATAGGCTGTACCAACTCATAAAGGACGGCGAAGGCAAAAAGACTGTGTGCTCCTCCCCACCGGCGTTTATTGACGCCGTGGTAGAGGAGCGTACAAGTGAGCCGCAGCCCCGGGAAGACCCTTTGGGAAGTTTGGCGGGAGTTCAATCGGGGGTCTCCGAGTTGCTCTCCTCATTGGCCGAACACAGTAGGCTAATGAGAGAGAGCAATGAGCAAGCGGAACAGCTCAAGGAGGCCCTCCAAACGGCAAAAACTCAGTCCCTGGAGGTGCCCACGTATGCGAGTGTGGCGGCGAGCGCAAAGGGGCGAAAACGCCCGGAGCCTACTGCGCTGCACTCGGTGGTGATCACCTCCAGGGACGAGATGGACACGGGGGAACAGGTCCTTGGGAGGATCCGGACAGCCCTCAACGCCAAAGTTGAGGGCCTACACGTCGACCGGGTCCGAAAGGCAAAAGACAGGAAAATCGTCGTCAGCTGTCGAACCGAAGAGGAGCGGAACAGGGTTAAAAACAAAATCGAGGAAGCAGACCAACAGCTCGAGGTCCTGATGGTCAAAAATCAGGACCCCCTCGTCACCCTCAGGGATGTCCTCACCTTCCACAAGGATGAGGACGTTCTGGACTTCCTGAGGGTGCAAAACCGGAAACTGTTCCGCGACCTCCCAGCTGGCGACGACAGGGTGGAGATCTTGTTCAGGAAGAAGGCGCGCAATGACCTCATGTGTCACATTGTCGCGAAGGTGTCCCCAGTTCTCTGGGGTAGGCTGGTGGAGGCGGCTGAGGTGTACGTAGACCTGCAGCTCATCCGAGTAGAGGACCAGTCTCCGCTGGTCCAATGCTCGATGTGCCTTGGATACGGGCACAGCAGACGCCTCTGCACGGAGACCGTGGAGAAATGTGGACACTGCAGCGGCCCTCATCACCGAAGCAACTGCGCTGAGAGACTCGCCAACGCAACACCCACTTGCTGCAACTGCACAAAGGCCAACTTAGAAGTGACGGGACACAGTGCGTTAGCATGGAATGTCCCGTCCGGCGCAAGTGGGATGCGTTGGCTCGAGCTAAGACGGCGTATTGCTGAGGGCCGCCACGCGACAATAGTGGCAACACGGAGTGGCACAGTGGTCTGCGAGACAGCACTAGTGGGCCCGTTCGATCCGGTGGTGAAGCACGTAAAATGCGTTGCACATAGCGGCAAGGTACCTACTAAAAATCTGCGAAAAATTAATTCGGGCCAGTCTCATGAGAAACTGGCCAAATTGCAACAAACAAAGCAGACGTACCTTGTCGTTGCGGATTGCAATACGCGTCGTCCGCAAAAAGTCGCCACCGGAGAAAACGTGCCCTGCAACATCCTCGCTGCGCGCCCCTGCCGCGGAAAAGTCTTCGTTCCAAAACGCGCGTTTGCCTGTAGGGTAAAATGGAAAACCAAATGGCAGGGTGTATGCTAACGCATCACCCACCTTTGTGACAGTAACCGGCACCCTACAGCGCAACTTACCGCATGAACGAAGCACGCACCCGCGGCAGGTGGAGTAACACCTGCCAACCTTCAAACTCCTTCTTCCAATCTCCACCCTGCTAAAACGTCTCGCCGTATCCCAAGGACTCTGACCCCCATGTCAGAGGGATGAAAGAAAACAAACCTAAAAAAAAAAAAAAAAAAAAAAAAAAAAACCTAACCTAACCTAACCTAACCTAACCTAACCTAACCTAACCTAACCTAACCTAACCTAACCTAACCTAACTAACCTAACCTAACCTAACCTAACCTAACCTAACCTAACCTAACCTAACCTAACCTAACCTAACCTAACCTAACCTAACCTAACCTAACCTAACCTAACCTAACCTAACCTAACCTAACCTAACCTAACCTAACCTAACCTAACCTAACCTAACCTACCCTACCCTAACCTAACCTAACCTAACCTAACCTAACCTAACCTAACCTAACCTAACCTAACCTAACCTAACCTAACCTAACCTAACCTAACCTAACCTAACCTAACCTAACCTAACCTAACCTAACTAACCTAACCTAACCTAACCTAACCTAACCTAACCTAACCTAACCTAACCTAACCTAAACCTAACCTAACCTAACCTAACCTAACCTAACCTAACCTAACCTAACCTAACCTAACCTAACCTAACCTAACCTAACTAACCTAACCTAACCTAACCTAACCTAACCTAACCTAACCTAACCTAACCTAACCTAACCTAACCTAACCTAACCTAACCTAACCTACCTAACCTAACCTAACCTAACCTAACCTAACCTAACCTAACCTAACCTAACCTAACCTAACCTAACCTAACCTAACCTAACCTAACCTAACCTAACCTAACCTAACCTAACCTAACCTAACCTAACCTAACCTAACCTAACCTAACCATCATCCTCTACGCCGCAGCCGCGTGGGCACCAGCCGCTGGGAAGATCGGGGTACAAAAACGCCTAAACACGGTGCAGAGGGGAGTAGCCCAAAAAATCTGCAAGGCCTATCGCACTGTCTCCCTCCACTCGGCCTTAATTCTGGCCGGGATACTACCTTTGGACCTTCGTATCAAAGAAGCAGCAGCACTGTACGAAGCGCGCAAAGGGTCGTCCCGGCTGGTGCTGGGAGACCGGGAGGTAGAGCGTGTGGTGGGCTTTGCGGATAGCCCGCATCCGGCCCAACGTCCAGAACTCGGTTTCGAGAACCTGGACGAGCAAAGCCTGGTAGACCGTAACAACGTGCAGGAGCGCCGTATTTTCACGGATGGCAGCAAGATAGGGGGCAAAGTAGGAGCGGCATTCTCCCTATGGGACAGCCGCTCCGAAATCAAGTCCCGGAAACTATCCTTGCCAGCTTACTGCACAGTCTACCAGGCAGAGCTCCTGGCCCTATGTCGGGCTACGGGCGAAACCCTAAAGGGCGACGAACGGAGCTATGGCATATACAGTGATTCGATGGCGGCACTGCAGGCGGTCACTAGCCATAGCTCCATGCATCCACTAGCGCATAAGGCGCGCCAAAACCTCAGCGAGGCCTTGGTCCGGGGCAAAGATGTATCCTTGTTCTGGATCAAGGCCCACGCCGGCTTCGAGGGAAATGAGCGCGCAGACGTCCTGGCGAAGGAGGCGGCCACTTCGAGCCGACGATCGCCAGATTACGACCTGTGTCCGGTTTCATTCGTCAAAAACCAGCTTCGTAGCCAGACCCTTGACGAATGGAACCGGAGATACCTGGCCGGAGGGACCGCTTCAGTAACCAGGACGTTCCTCCCGAGCGCAGTGGATGCCTATAAAGTCGTCCGCAAAATTGCACCAGAAGGTGCCATAACACAAGTGCTGACGGGACATGGAGGGTTCTCCCAGTATCTGCACAGATTCAAGTGCAAGGAGAGCCCTTCATGCATCTGTGATCCCGAAGTGGCGGAGAGTGTTATGCACTGTGTGTTTGAGTGCCCCGTCTTCCAAACCCAAAGAGCAGAACTTGAGCAGATCATAGACGAGGAAGTGAGCGCTGCAAACGCTC
>CAJHUD010000064.1:0-29647 GCA_905146925.1 Autographa gamma | reverse complement strand
CGGCGTAAGTGGTGTCGTTGGCTTTGTCTTGTTGATTGCTACCTGAATAAGTAAAAATATCATGTACCATAAAACAAAAAAATCTGAAAAAACTTGAAAAAAATGTTTTTCTGTAAAAAAAAGTATGAATATACCCCGAGTATAATATATGGTTACAAAGGGTACACAAAAACCCTATTAAAAAGATACTAAACTAACAAGGTTTTCATTAAATAAAATCTAAGATTCTTATTACAATGTATTTCATAAAATTTTAATCTTCTAATTATCCAAAATAATATATTCGGTGCTTCTGATACTAAAAAAAAACTTAACCGACGTCCCGATGAATAAAAAATTGTTGAAGAAAAAGGGATGGGATATTAAAACTTGAAAATATAAATCAATAAACTAAAATCTAACCTAACCTAACCGAATCTTGTGAAAAATTTATTTTTAAAATGAGATTATTTCATAAATAACTATGAAAACATAAATTAACAAAACTTCTCTCAAACCTAGTTCAGACAAACCTAACTATGGCTAACCTAACCTATCCCAACCAACCTTTTACAAACAAAACCTTGGCAAACCTAACATAATCAAACCTAACTTTATCAAACCTAACTGTACCAATTTCCTACGGAATTGATATGGCCCGGAGCAAACGGGTGGGTGGGAGGGGTTTTTTTTTCGGAATTTCCAGGACCTTTAAATGTCCGATCACGGCGTAAGTGGTGTCGTTGGCTTTGTCTTGTTGATTGCTACCTGAATAAGTAAAAATATCATGTACCATAAAACAAAAAAATCTGAAAAAACTTGAAAAAAATGTTTTTCTGTAAAAAAAAGTATGAATATACCCCGAGTATAATATATGGTTACAAAGGGTACACAAAAACCCTATTAAAAAGATACTAAACTAACAAGGTTTTCATTAAATAAAATCTAAGATTCTTATTACAATGTATTTCATAAAATTTTAATCTTCTAATTATCCAAAATAATATATTCGGTGCTTCTGATACTAAAAAAAAACTTAACCGACGTCCCGATGAATAAAAAATTGTTGAAGAAAAAGGGATGGGATATTAAAACTTGAAAATATAAATCAATAAACTAAAATCTAACCTAACCTAACCGAATCTTGTGAAAAATTTATTTTAAAATGAGATTATTTCATAAATAACTATGAAAACATAAATTAACAAAACTTCTCTCAAACCTAGTTCAGACAAACCTAACTATGGCTAACCTAACCTATCCCAACCAACCTTTTACAAACAAAACCTTGGCAAACCTAACATAATCAAACCTAACTTTATCAAACCTAACTGTACCAATTTCCTACGGAATTGATATGGCCCGGAGCAAACGGGTGGGTGGGAGGGGTTTTTTTTTCGGAATTTCCAGGACCTTTAAATGTCCGATCACGGCGTAAGTGGTGTCGTTGGCTTTGTCTTGTTGATTGCTACCTGAATAAGTAAAAATATCATGTACCATAAAACAAAAAAATCTGAAAAAACTTGAAAAAAATGTTTTTCTGTAAAAAAAAGTATGAATATACCCCGAGTATAATATATGGTTACAAAGGGTACACAAAAACCCTATTAAAAAGATACTAAACTAACAAGGTTTTCATTAAATAAAATCTAAGATTCTTATTACAATGTATTTCATAAAATTTTAATCTTCTAATTATCCAAAATAATATATTCGGTGCTTCTGATACTAAAAAAAAACTTAACCGACATCCGATGAATAAAAAATTGTTGAAGAAAAAGGGATGGGATATTAAAACTTGAAAATATAAATCAATAAACTAAAATCTAACCTAACCTAACCGAATCTTGTGAAAAATTTATTTTTAAAATGAGATTATTTCATAAATAACTATGAAAACATAAATTAACAAAACTTCTCTCAAACCTAGTTCAGACAAACCTAACTATGGCTAACCTAACCTATCCCAACCAACCTTTTACAAACAAAACCTTGGCAAACCTAACATAATCAAACCTAACTTTATCAAACCTAACTGTACCAATTTCCTACGGAATTGATATGGCCCGGAGCAAACGGGTGGGTGGGAGGGGTTTTTTTTTCGGAATTTCCAGGACCTTTAAATGTCCGATCACGGCGTAAGTGGTGTCGTTGGCTTTGTCTTGTTGATTGCTACCTGAATAAGTAAAAATATCATGTACCATAAAACAAAAAAATCTGAAAAAACTTGAAAAAAATGTTTTTCTGTAAAAAAAAGTATGAATATACCCCGAGTATAATATATGGTTACAAAGGGTACACAAAAACCCTATTAAAAAGATACTAAACTAACAAGGTTTTCATTAAATAAAATCTAAGATTCTTATTACAATGTATTTCATAAAATTTTAATCTTCTAATTATCCAAAATAATATATTCGGTGCTTCTGATACTAAAAAAAAACTTAACCGACGTCCCGATGAATAAAAAATTGTTGAAGAAAAAGGGATGGGATATTAAAACTTGAAAATATAAATCAATAAACTAAAATCTAACCTAACCTAACCGAATCTTGTGAAAATTTATTTTTAAAATGAGATTATTTCATAAATAACTATGAAAACATAAATTAACAAAACTTCTCTCAAACCTAGTTCAGACAAACCTAACTATGGCTAACCTAACCTATCCCAACCAACCTTTTACAAACAAAACCTTGGCAAACCTAACATAATCAAACCTAACTTTATCAAACCTAACTGTACCAATTTCCTACGGAATTGATATGGCCCGGAGCAAACGGGTGGGTGGGAGGGGTTTTTTTTTCGGAATTTCCAGGACCTTTAAATGTCCGATCACGGCGTAAGTGGTGTCGTTGGCTTTGTCTTGTTGATTGCTACCTGAATAAGTAAAAATATCATGTACCATAAAACAAAAAAATCTGAAAAAACTTGAAAAAAATGTTTTTCTGTAAAAAAAAGTATGAATATACCCCGAGTATAATATATGGTTACAAAGGGTACACAAAAACCCTATTAAAAAGATACTAAACTAACAAGGTTTTCATTAAATAAAATCTAAGATTCTTATTACAATGTATTTCATAAAATTTTAATCTTCTAATTATCCAAAATAATATATTCGGTGCTTCTGATACTAAAAAAAAACTTAACCGACGTCCCGATGAATAAAAAATTGTTGAAGAAAAAGGGATGGGATATTAAAACTTGAAAATATAAATCAATAAACTAAAATCTAACCTAACCTAACCGAATCTTGTGAAAAATTTATTTTTAAAATGAGATTATTTCATAAATAACTATGAAAACATAAATTAACAAAACTTCTCTCAAACCTAGTTCAGACAAACCTAACTATGGCTAACCTAACCTATCCCAACCAACCTTTTACAAACAAAACCTTGGCAAACCTAACATAATCAAACCTAACTTTATCAAACCTAACTGTACCAATTTCCTACGGAATTGATATGGCCCGGAGCAAACGGGTGGGTGGGAGGGGTTTTTTTTTCGGAATTTCCAGGACCTTTAAATGTCCGATCACGGCGTAAGTGGTGTCGTTGGCTTTGTCTTGTTGATTGCTACCTGAATAAGTAAAAATATCATGTACCATAAAACAAAAAAATCTGAAAAAACTTGAAAAAAATGTTTTTCTGTAAAAAAAAGTATGAATATACCCCGAGTATAATATATGGTTACAAAGGGTACACAAAAACCCTATTAAAAAGATACTAAACTAACAAGGTTTTCATTAAATAAAATCTAAGATTCTTATTACAATGTATTTCATAAAATTTTAATCTTCTAATTATCCAAAATAATATATTCGGTGCTTCTGATACTAAAAAAAAACTTAACCGACGTCCCGATGAATAAAAAATTGTTGAAGAAAAAGGGATGGGATATTAAAACTTGAAAATATAAATCAATAAACTAAAATCTAACCTAACCTAACCGAATCTTGTGAAAAATTTATTTTTAAAATGAGATTATTTCATAAATAACTATGAAAACATAAATTAACAAAACTTCTCTCAAACCTAGTTCAGACAAACCTAACTATGGCTAACCTAACCTATCCCAACCAACCTTTTACAAACAAAACCTTGGCAAACCTAACATAATCAAACCTAACTTTATCAAACCTAACTGTACCAATTTCCTACGGAATTGATATGGCCCGGAGCAAACGGGTGGGTGGGAGGGGTTTTTTTTTCGGAATTTCCAGGACCTTTAAATGTCCGATCACGGCGTAAGTGGTGTCGTTGGCTTTGTCTTGTTGATTGCTACCTGAATAAGTAAAAATATCATGTACCATAAAACAAAAAAATCTGAAAAAACTTGAAAAAAATGTTTTTCTGTAAAAAAAAGTATGAATATACCCCGAGTATAATATATGGTTACAAAGGGTACACAAAAACCCTATTAAAAAGATACTAAACTAACAAGGTTTTCATTAAATAAAATCTAAGATTCTTATTACAATGTATTTCATAAAATTTTAATCTTCTAATTATCCAAAATAATATATTCGGTGCTTCTGATACTAAAAAAAAACTTAACCGACGTCCCGATGAATAAAAAATTGTTGAAGAAAAAGGGATGGGATATTAAAACTTGAAAATATAAATCAATAAACTAAAATCTAACCTAACCTAACCGAATCTTGTGAAAAATTTATTTTTAAAATGAGATTATTTCATAAATAACTATGAAAACATAAATTAACAAAACTTCTCTCAAACCTAGTTCAGACAAACCTAACTATGGCTAACCTAACCTATCCCAACCAACCTTTTACAAACAAAACCTTGGCAAACCTAACATAATCAAACCTAACTTTATCAAACCTAACTGTACCAATTTCCTACGGAATTGATATGGCCCGGAGCAAACGGGTGGGTGGGAGGGGTTTTTTTTTCGGAATTTCCAGGACCTTTAAATGTCCGATCACGGCGTAAGTGGTGTCGTTGGCTTTGTCTTGTTGATTGCTACCTGAATAAGTAAAAATATCATGTACCATAAAACAAAAAAATCTGAAAAAACTTGAAAAAAATGTTTTTCTGTAAAAAAAAGTATGAATATACCCCGAGTATAATATATGGTTACAAAGGGTACACAAAAACCCTATTAAAAAGATACTAAACTAACAAGGTTTTCATTAAATAAAATCTAAGATTCTTATTACAATGTATTTCATAAAATTTTAATCTTCTAATTATCCAAAATAATATATTCGGTGCTTCTGATACTAAAAAAAAACTTAACCGACGTCCCGATGAATAAAAAATTGTTGAAGAAAAAGGGATGGGATATTAAAACTTGAAAATATAAATCAATAAACTAAAATCTAACCTAACCTAACCGAATCTTGTGAAAAATTTATTTTTAAAATGAGATTATTTCATAAATAACTATGAAAACATAAATTAACAAAACTTCTCTCAAACCTAGTTCAGACAAACCTAACTATGGCTAACCTAACCTATCCCAACCAACCTTTTACAAACAAAACCTTGGCAAACCTAACATAATCAAACCTAACTTTATCAAACCTAACTGTACCAATTTCCTACGGAATTGATATGGCCCGGAGCAAACGGGTGGGTGGGAGGGGTTTTTTTTTCGGAATTTCCAGGACCTTTAAATGTCCGATCACGGCGTAAGTGGTGTCGTTGGCTTTGTCTTGTTGATTGCTACCTGAATAAGTAAAAATATCATGTACCATAAAACAAAAAAATCTGAAAAAACTTGAAAAAAATGTTTTTCTGTAAAAAAAAGTATGAATATACCCCGAGTATAATATATGGTTACAAAGGGTACACAAAAACCCTATTAAAAAGATACTAAACTAACAAGGTTTTCATTAAATAAAATCTAAGATTCTTATTACAATGTATTTCATAAAATTTTAATCTTCTAATTATCCAAAATAATATATTCGGTGCTTCTGATACTAAAAAAAAACTTAACCGACGTCCCGATGAATAAAAAATTGTTGAAGAAAAAGGGATGGGATATTAAAACTTGAAAATATAAATCAATAAACTAAAATCTAACCTAACCTAACCGAATCTTGTGAAAAATTTATTTTTAAAATGAGATTATTTCATAAATAACTATGAAAACATAAATTAACAAAACTTCTCTCAAACCTAGTTCAGACAAACCTAACTATGGCTAACCTAACCTATCCCAACCAACCTTTTACAAACAAAACCTTGGCAAACCTAACATAATCAAACCTAACTTTATCAAACCTAACTGTACCAATTTCCTACGGAATTGATATGGCCCGGAGCAAACGGGTGGGTGGGAGGGGTTTTTTTTTCGGAATTTCCAGGACCTTTAAATGTCCGATCACGGCGTAAGTGGTGTCGTTGGCTTTGTCTTGTTGATTGCTACCTGAATAAGTAAAAATATCATGTACCATAAAACAAAAAAATCTGAAAAAACTTGAAAAAAATGTTTTTCTGTAAAAAAAAGTATGAATATACCCCGAGTATAATATATGGTTACAAAGGGTACACAAAAACCCTATTAAAAAGATACTAAACTAACAAGGTTTTCATTAAATAAAATCTAAGATTCTTATTACAATGTATTTCATAAAATTTTAATCTTCTAATTATCCAAAATAATATATTCGGTGCTTCTGATACTAAAAAAAAACTTAACCGACGTCCCGATGAATAAAAAATTGTTGAAGAAAAAGGGATGGGATATTAAAACTTGAAAATATAAATCAATAAACTAAAATCTAACCTAACCTAACCGAATCTTGTGAAAAATTTATTTTTAAAATGAGATTATTTCATAAATAACTATGAAAACATAAATTAACAAAACTTCTCTCAAACCTAGTTCAGACAAACCTAACTATGGCTAACCTAACCTATCCCAACCAACCTTTTACAAACAAAACCTTGGCAAACCTAACATAATCAAACCTAACTTTATCAAACCTAACTGTACCAATTTCCTACGGAATTGATATGGCCCGGAGCAAACGGGTGGGTGGGAGGGGTTTTTTTTTCGGAATTTCCAGGACCTTTAAATGTCCGATCACGGCGTAAGTGGTGTCGTTGGCTTTGTCTTGTTGATTGCTACCTGAATAAGTAAAAATATCATGTACCATAAAACAAAAAAATCTGAAAAAACTTGAAAAAAATGTTTTTCTGTAAAAAAAAGTATGAATATACCCCGAGTATAATATATGGTTACAAAGGGTACACAAAAACCCTATTAAAAAGATACTAAACTAACAAGGTTTTCATTAAATAAAATCTAAGATTCTTATTACAATGTATTTCATAAAATTTTAATCTTCTAATTATCCAAAATAATATATTCGGTGCTTCTGATACTAAAAAAAAACTTAACCGACGTCCCGATGAATAAAAAATTGTTGAAGAAAAAGGGATGGGATATTAAAACTTGAAAATATAAATCAATAAACTAAAATCTAACCTAACCTAACCGAATCTTGTGAAAAATTTATTTTTAAAATGAGATTATTTCATAAATAACTATGAAAACATAAATTAACAAAACTTCTCTCAAACCTAGTTCAGACAAACCTAACTATGGCTAACCTAACCTATCCCAACCAACCTTTTACAAACAAAACCTTGGCAAACCTAACATAATCAAACCTAACTTTATCAAACCTAACTGTACCAATTTCCTACGGAATTGATATGGCCCGGAGCAAACGGGTGGGTGGGAGGGGTTTTTTTTTCGGAATTTCCAGGACCTTTAAATGTCCGATCACGGCGTAAGTGGTGTCGTTGGCTTTGTCTTGTTGATTGCTACCTGAATAAGTAAAAATATCATGTACCATAAAACAAAAAAATCTGAAAAAACTTGAAAAAAATGTTTTTCTGTAAAAAAAAGTATGAATATACCCCGAGTATAATATATGGTTACAAAGGGTACACAAAAACCCTATTAAAAAGATACTAAACTAACAAGGTTTTCATTAAATAAAATCTAAGATTCTTATTACAATGTATTTCATAAAATTTTAATCTTCTAATTATCCAAAATAATATATTCGGTGCTTCTGATACTAAAAAAAAACTTAACCGACGTCCCGATGAATAAAAAATTGTTGAAGAAAAAGGGATGGGATATTAAAACTTGAAAATATAAATCAATAAACTAAAATCTAACCTAACCTAACCGAATCTTGTGAAAAATTTATTTTTAAAATGAGATTATTTCATAAATAACTATGAAAACATAAATTAACAAAACTTCTCTCAAACCTAGTTCAGACAAACCTAACTATGGCTAACCTAACCTATCCCAACCAACCTTTTACAAACAAAACCTTGGCAAACCTAACATAATCAAACCTAACTTTATCAAACCTAACTGTACCAATTTCCTACGGAATTGATATGGCCCGGAGCAAACGGGTGGGTGGGAGGGGTTTTTTTTTCGGAATTTCCAGGACCTTTAAATGTCCGATCACGGCGTAAGTGGTGTCGTTGGCTTTGTCTTGTTGATTGCTACCTGAATAAGTAAAAATATCATGTACCATAAAACAAAAAAATCTGAAAAAACTTGAAAAAAATGTTTTTCTGTAAAAAAAAGTATGAATATACCCCGAGTATAATATATGGTTACAAAGGGTACACAAAAACCCTATTAAAAAGATACTAAACTAACAAGGTTTTCATTAAATAAAATCTAAGATTCTTATTACAATGTATTTCATAAAATTTTAATCTTCTAATTATCCAAAATAATATATTCGGTGCTTCTGATACTAAAAAAAAACTTAACCGACGTCCCGATGAATAAAAAATTGTTGAAGAAAAAGGGATGGGATATTAAAACTTGAAAATATAAATCAATAAACTAAAATCTAACCTAACCTAACCGAATCTTGTGAAAAATTTATTTTTAAAATGAGATTATTTCATAAATAACTATGAAAACATAAATTAACAAAACTTCTCTCAAACCTAGTTCAGACAAACCTAACTATGGCTAACCTAACCTATCCCAACCAACCTTTTACAAACAAAACCTTGGCAAACCTAACATAATCAAACCTAACTTTATCAAACCTAACTGTACCAATTTCCTACGGAATTGATATGGCCCGGAGCAAACGGGTGGGTGGGAGGGGTTTTTTTTTCGGAATTTCCAGGACCTTTAAATGTCCGATCACGGCGTAAGTGGTGTCGTTGGCTTTGTCTTGTTGATTGCTACCTGAATAAGTAAAAATATCATGTACCATAAAACAAAAAAATCTGAAAAAACTTGAAAAAAATGTTTTTCTGTAAAAAAAAGTATGAATATACCCCGAGTATAATATATGGTTACAAAGGGTACACAAAAACCCTATTAAAAAGATACTAAACTAACAAGGTTTTCATTAAATAAAATCTAAGATTCTTATTACAATGTATTTCATAAAATTTTAATCTTCTAATTATCCAAAATAATATATTCGGTGCTTCTGATACTAAAAAAAAACTTAACCGACGTCCCGATGAATAAAAAATTGTTGAAGAAAAAGGGATGGGATATTAAAACTTGAAAATATAAATCAATAAACTAAAATCTAACCTAACCTAACCGAATCTTGTGAAAAATTTATTTTTAAAATGAGATTATTTCATAAATAACTATGAAAACATAAATTAACAAAACTTCTCTCAAACCTAGTTCAGACAAACCTAACTATGGCTAACCTAACCTATCCCAACCAACCTTTTACAAACAAAACCTTGGCAAACCTAACATAATCAAACCTAACTTTATCAAACCTAACTGTACCAATTTCCTACGGAATTGATATGGCCCGGAGCAAACGGGTGGGTGGGAGGGGTTTTTTTTTCGGAATTTCCAGGACCTTTAAATGTCCGATCACGGCGTAAGTGGTGTCGTTGGCTTTGTCTTGTTGATTGCTACCTGAATAAGTAAAAATATCATGTACCATAAAACAAAAAAATCTGAAAAAACTTGAAAAAAATGTTTTTCTGTAAAAAAAAGTATGAATATACCCCGAGTATAATATATGGTTACAAAGGGTACACAAAAACCCTATTAAAAAGATACTAAACTAACAAGGTTTTCATTAAATAAAATCTAAGATTCTTATTACAATGTATTTCATAAAATTTTAATCTTCTAATTATCCAAAATAATATATTCGGTGCTTCTGATACTAAAAAAAAACTTAACCGACGTCCCGATGAATAAAAAATTGTTGAAGAAAAAGGGATGGGATATTAAAACTTGAAAATATAAATCAATAAACTAAAATCTAACCTAACCTAACCGAATCTTGTGAAAAATTTATTTTTAAAATGAGATTATTTCATAAATAACTATGAAAACATAAATTAACAAAACTTCTCTCAAACCTAGTTCAGACAAACCTAACTATGGCTAACCTAACCTATCCCAACCAACCTTTTACAAACAAAACCTTGGCAAACCTAACATAATCAAACCTAACTTTATCAAACCTAACTGTACCAATTTCCTACGGAATTGATATGGCCCGGAGCAAACGGGTGGGTGGGAGGGGTTTTTTTTTCGGAATTTCCAGGACCTTTAAATGTCCGATCACGGCGTAAGTGGTGTCGTTGGCTTTGTCTTGTTGATTGCTACCTGAATAAGTAAAAATATCATGTACCATAAAACAAAAAAATCTGAAAAAACTTGAAAAAAATGTTTTTCTGTAAAAAAAAGTATGAATATACCCCGAGTATAATATATGGTTACAAAGGGTACACAAAAACCCTATTAAAAAGATACTAAACTAACAAGGTTTTCATTAAATAAAATCTAAGATTCTTATTACAATGTATTTCATAAAATTTTAATCTTCTAATTATCCAAAATAATATATTCGGTGCTTCTGATACTAAAAAAAAACTTAACCGACGTCCCGATGAATAAAAAATTGTTGAAGAAAAAGGGATGGGATATTAAAACTTGAAAATATAAATCAATAAACTAAAATCTAACCTAACCTAACCGAATCTTGTGAAAAATTTATTTTTAAAATGAGATTATTTCATAAATAACTATGAAAACATAAATTAACAAAACTTCTCTCAAACCTAGTTCAGACAAACCTAACTATGGCTAACCTAACCTATCCCAACCAACCTTTTACAAACAAAACCTTGGCAAACCTAACATAATCAAACCTAACTTTATCAAACCTAACTGTACCAATTTCCTACGGAATTGATATGGCCCGGAGCAAACGGGTGGGTGGGAGGGGTTTTTTTTTCGGAATTTCCAGGACCTTTAAATGTCCGATCACGGCGTAAGTGGTGTCGTTGGCTTTGTCTTGTTGATTGCTACCTGAATAAGTAAAAATATCATGTACCATAAAACAAAAAAATCTGAAAAAACTTGAAAAAAATGTTTTTCTGTAAAAAAAAGTATGAATATACCCCGAGTATAATATATGGTTACAAAGGGTACACAAAAACCCTATTAAAAAGATACTAAACTAACAAGGTTTTCATTAAATAAAATCTAAGATTCTTATTACAATGTATTTCATAAAATTTTAATCTTCTAATTATCCAAAATAATATATTCGGTGCTTCTGATACTAAAAAAAAACTTAACCGACGTCCCGATGAATAAAAAATTGTTGAAGAAAAAGGGATGGGATATTAAAACTTGAAAATATAAATCAATAAACTAAAATCTAACCTAACCTAACCGAATCTTGTGAAAAATTTATTTTTAAAATGAGATTATTTCATAAATAACTATGAAAACATAAATTAACAAAACTTCTCTCAAACCTAGTTCAGACAAACCTAACTATGGCTAACCTAACCTATCCCAACCAACCTTTTACAAACAAAACCTTGGCAAACCTAACATAATCAAACCTAACTTTATCAAACCTAACTGTACCAATTTCCTACGGAATTGATATGGCCCGGAGCAAACGGGTGGGTGGGAGGGGTTTTTTTTTCGGAATTTCCAGGACCTTTAAATGTCCGATCACGGCGTAAGTGGTGTCGTTGGCTTTGTCTTGTTGATTGCTACCTGAATAAGTAAAAATATCATGTACCATAAAACAAAAAAATCTGAAAAAACTTGAAAAAAATGTTTTTCTGTAAAAAAAAGTATGAATATACCCCGAGTATAATATATGGTTACAAAGGGTACACAAAAACCCTATTAAAAAGATACTAAACTAACAAGGTTTTCATTAAATAAAATCTAAGATTCTTATTACAATGTATTTCATAAAATTTTAATCTTCTAATTATCCAAAATAATATATTCGGTGCTTCTGATACTAAAAAAAAACTTAACCGACGTCCCGATGAATAAAAAATTGTTGAAGAAAAAGGGATGGGATATTAAAACTTGAAAATATAAATCAATAAACTAAAATCTAACCTAACCTAACCGAATCTTGTGAAAAATTTATTTTTAAAATGAGATTATTTCATAAATAACTATGAAAACATAAATTAACAAAACTTCTCTCAAACCTAGTTCAGACAAACCTAACTATGGCTAACCTAACCTTTTTTTTTTTTTTTTTTTTTCGGGGGGAAATCCTCATGGACTTCCTCCGCCTGGGGAGAGGCGGAGGGGCATGCCGGACTCTTACCGGCTAAAACCCCCCGGTGTCTCCTCCTCGCACGTGCACGTGGGGCCGCGGGAATCCAAATTCTTCCGCAGCCCCACGCTGGTGCTGGCCCGGTTGTCCGGGCCTCATCTCGTGCACGGGGTAGTGAGGTGTAAGACTACCCCGTGCTCCGCCTCGGAGGCGCGCGCCGACACCCGCGCGCGCCTACGCCTCGGGTCCAGCGGTTAGGGGGCGGGGACTTCCCCAAGTCCCTCGCCCCTGGACCCATTCATGGGGGGCGGAAAAGGGCGTTGTCCGCCCTTCTCCTGCGCCCGGTGCGCCTTCTGCGGCCGGGGAAGAGAGACGAGATCTCCCTCTCCCGTTCCGCAGTCTCCTTCTGCGACATCACGTCCTCGCAGAAGGACACCACCGCGTCCCACGACTCTGCGCTACCGACCATACTCTGCACTACGGCCGGCAGCGACAGATCGCCTCCTACTTCATTTGTGAGGACACGGCGCTGCTCCTCCCAAGCTACACACTCAGAGAGCGTGTGTTGCGCCGTGTCCTCCCCGCAATGGACGCAGTGGTGGCACCGAGCGTCCGGCTCCCTGCCCATGCGACACAGGTACTTGCCGAAGCACCCATGCCCCGACAGCACCTGCGTCACCCTAAACGACAGGGAACCGTGCCTTCTCCCGAGCCAGTCGTTGAGTACCGGCCGGATCGCCTCGACGGTAGCGAGGCCGGCGGCAGGGCGCAGAAGCCTTTGCCGCCATTCCGCCACCAGGACCTGACGGAGCTCTCCTCGGCGCAGCTCGATCTGCCGCTGCACCGGCGTCGAGCCCCGCGCCCGCTCTTCCTCGCGCCATCGGTACAATGACGCGAGTACTTTCGCCTCCAGGTCCCAGGGCGGGGATCCGGCCAGGACACAAGCCGCCTCGTAGGAAATCGTGCGGTACCCGCGGGCGACTCTGACGGCCATCGCCCTCTGCGGCTTTCGCAGAATGGCGAGAGTGCTGGCCGTCAGGTCTAGCGCCCAAACGGGAGCCCCGTAAAGGGCTATAGACCGCACGATTCCCACGTACAACCGCCTACAGGCGGCGCTCGGGCCCCCCATGTTGGGAAGCAACGTTGAAAGCGCGCCCGCCGCGCCCATCAGCTTGGGCGCTAGCCGCCGGAAGTGAGGCCCGAATTCCCACCGGCTGTCGAGCACCAATCCCAGGTACTTCATGGTGTACCCGACAGCTATCCGAGCCCCACCGACCACAATGTGTGATCCCGGCGCCGGCGCCCGTCGGGGGCCATGGAACACTATGGCCTCCGACTTGTTTAGGGCCACCTCCAGGCCCAGGCGCCGGATGCGGTTCACCACCTGTGACACCGCAGCCGTGGCTATCAACGTCGCTTCCCTAAGTGAGCTCCCCCGGGCAGTGACAAGCGTGTCGTCCGCATAACACGTCAGGTCTGCACCCGACGGGAGCTCACCTCTCAGCACCCAGTCGTATCCGATGTTCCACAGGAGCGGTCCCAAGACCGATCCCTGTGGAACACCGCACGATATGAAGTGCCGAGCAGCACCGTCACGTCCCCTATAAGTGACGCATCTGTCCTCCAGATAAGCCCCTACTGTACGGCGGAGGTAGGGAGGCACGCGATGGTATTTCAGCGCCTCCCGAATGCAGCTCCAGGGTAGGGTGTTGAATGCGTTGGAGATGTCTAAAGACACCGCCAACACCACCCCACCCTGGGACACCGTCTCCTCCGCCAGGGCCCTCACGCGCATGATTGCGTCTATGGTGGAGCGCCCCCGACGAAAACCGAACTGGTTCTCGTCCAGGTCCGGCCCCTCTCTGCACAAGTGGCTGACGAGGCGATCCGCGATAATCCGCTCGAACAGTTTGCCCGCCTCGTCAAGCAGCACTATGGGCCGATACGCGGACGGTGAGTCCGCAGGGCGCCCCTCCTTTCTGAGCAGGACCAGCCTCCCCTCCTTCCATACGCCGGGAAACTGACCCCGCTCGAGACATGCCGTGAAGAGCCCCCTCAGCTGGGGCTCTAGCTCCTTCAGAGCCAAGACGAGAGCTCGGCCAGGAACTCCGTCGGGTCCGGGCGCTGTGCTCTTCGCCCGGAGTCGCGACACGGCCGCTCTCGTCTCCTCTTGCGTCACCTCGGGGACATTGGTGCTCTCCTCTTCCGGAGAGTCTGTGGCTGAGGGCGATGCCATCGGCGGGGGAACATGTCCCACTCGCACAGGGAAGAGGGTCTTCACCACCACCTCCAGCAGCTGGGGCTGCATGGTCTGCGTCAGTGGGGGCGCCCAGGGACGCAACTTGCCCCTTACCCAGCGGTAGGGACGCCCCCACGGGTCCCGATCTAGGGACCCCAGCAGCTCCTCCCTGGCACGCGACTTTGAGTCGCCGATGGCCAGCCACAGAGTCTCCTTGGACGCGCGGTACACCTCATACAGCGCGTCCTCCTCGGCGGAATCCCGTCGACGCCGTCTGCGGTATCGGGCGTACCGGCGGCGGGCCGCAACGCACGCCACGCGCAATTGCGCGATCTCGGCGGTCCACCAGTACACCCGGCGCCTTGCGGACTGTTGGCGGACACGGGGCATGGACGCGTCGCAGATCTGCGTCATCGCCCCGCGAAACCGCAGCGCCACCGCCTCGACGTCGACGGGGCCGTCCGTCGCCGACTCCCAGGTCCAGGACTGGACTAAGGCTGCTTCCTCGAGTAGTTCCCTGTCGATGCGCTTAAGCGCCCAACGCGGGCCGTCGTTGATCGGGGCTGTTGGATGGCGGCCGCCCGTGGTCTGGGCAGAGACGTCGAACCGGATATACCGGTGGTCCGATAGCGTCTCCACCTCCACAGCGACACGCCAGTCGCGGACTCGGCCGGCGACAGAGGGGCTAGCGAACGAAACGTCCACTATCGACCCGCCCCGCTGTCGCACGCACGTAAATTCCGAACCCCGATTCAGGACGACCAGGCCTGTCGCAACCGCCCACTCCTCCAGCACCTCGCCCCGAAGGTCAGTGACCGGAGATCCCCACGCCGATGACTTGGCGTTGAGATCCCCGAGCACAAGAACGGGACGAGGGTGGTAGCGGCCTACGACGGCGCCCAACTCGACAAGGAAACCCTCAAAGTCGGCGAGACTCTTGTTGGGGGAGAAGTACGCCCCCACAATGACGATACCGCCCGAGACCGCAGCAACCCAGCCACGGCCCCTAGACGGGTCGATCAGAGTCTCGCCAATAATGGCCACCAAACCGTCAGCGCACCCCAGCCAGTTTTCACGGGCGGGGATGAGGTACGGCTCGGCGACCACAGCCACGTCAATCGACCACTCTGCCATGCTCTGGAGCAAAAGATCCTGAGCTCTGGCACAGTGGTTGATGTTGCCCTGGAGGAAATGTTTTTGTGCCATTACTGACACTCCATTCCCTCGGCAACAGTCCTGTGCCGGGAGTCGGCCGCGGAGCTACTAGCCTGCGGGGGAGGCGAGGTTTCCCCGGCAGGCTTAGAGCTCCCCTTCTTTTTCTTTTGCGCCTTGCTGGCAGGCGCGCCACAGGCCCCTCCGCCCGCTAGGTGTCCCGCTGGCTTCCCCGCAACTGAACACAAGATGCAGTTGGGGGCCGCGGAACACTGGGCCGCCTTGTGGCCGGGCTGACCGCAGCGATAGCACAGATCGCTACGGTCGACCTCGGCGGTGCACTTTGCCCGGACGTGCCCCTTTTCCAGGCACCGGAAGCACCGCAGAGCCCGGGGCTGCAGGAGTTTTACTCCCGCTGCAACCCAGCCCACCAGCAATTCGCCCCTGTCGGCGATCTTCTTCGCCGATGCCACAGGGCACCGAACCCAGACCACGCCGAGTCCAGTGGCATCGGCGCGTATTTCGCCGACCCGCACGCTATCCGGCGGACACTCGCCGCTTCGGGCAACGGCCGCCACCACCTCCTCTGAGGTCACCGAGTCATCCAGATCAGTGATCCGCACCATTGCGGTTTTCACCGGTCTGGAGACCCGGACGTCCTCAGGGTTGAGGACTTCCCTCATCTTGGCGGCCAGAGCGTCCGCCTTTTCCACGCTGCCGCTTGCAGCGCCAGCCACCTCGAACAGCCGCGCACCCGTGGCAGCCTGCCTGACGGTGACGGACTGAAGACCAAGATCCGACAATCTGATCTTGGCCTTGGCCTCCGCAATGACCGACCGGTAAGTCACACCGCGCTCCGCAGCCCCGGGCTGTAGCGTGAGCGCCACAGCTTCAGAGCGCGGGGTATGCACGGCATGCACGGCCGGCCCCTTGCGTCCGCCTTTCCCAGTCCGCCCCACAGGCCGCGCAACCGTATTTTCGGTACGGCTGGAGGCGCGTGCCGCGGCCGCGGCCTTCTTGGCGGCTTTGCGGGCCTTCTTACGGCCCACGACTTTCGCCCAGGTCTCACCCTTAGACCCGGCAGTCGTGGGCTCGCTCGTGGGGGCTCCCTCCGCGGGCCTTTTTGCGCCCTCCGCGGGCCTTTGCGCACCCTCCGCGGGCTTCCTCTTCTGAGACGAGAGTCTCGGCGGCTCCCCAGTCCTCCGTGCGTCGGCCGCTAAGGGCGGACGGAGGGTTTCCGGTGGGAGACGCCGAGAAATCGCCTCCAACCGGGCATTCATCATGCTCCCGCACTGGAGCATGCAGATCCGGACAATGCGCTCGACCTCATCGTCGGTACGAGCGATTGCCGGACCCTGTGCGGGAGTAGGGGCCACCACTGGCGCGGCGGACGAGCGTCGCTGCTGCTGCTCGCTCAGCGCAGCGACTTGCCGCTGGAGGTCCTCCATGTCACGCCGGAGCCGGCTGTTCTCCTCCTGCAGCTTCGCGACCTCGTCAGAGGCCGTCCTGCTGAGGAGGATGCCAACCGCCTCCCGGATGTCCGCGGCAGCCTCCTTTAGGCCGCGGGTGAACGTGCCCTTCAGGCTGCCAGACTTAGTGGCAACCTTCAGGACTAAGTCCACCCCGTCGAGAGCCAGCTGGCTCAAGGCCACCGCCGAAGGCTCTCCCCCCTCCGCCGCCAGAGTAGCACGTCGCTCGCGTGCGCGTCGGGCCATTTCCGACACTTCGTCGGCCGCGACGGCTTTGCGCTGCTCCCTCTTGGCGGCGTTGAGCTCCGCCTTTGAGCTCCCTAGCGAGGCACAGCTGTCACCGCCATCGCCAGGGTCCTCCGTGGTGACCCCCACGTCACTCTCAGCCTCGCTAGCCGCCGAGGCACTGGCGCGCACAAAACGCCCGCGCCCATCCCTCCGCGGCTGCGAGGCACTCGCTCCTCTCGATGCCGGCCGACCCCTCCTGGAAGTTGGCAACTTGGGGGCCGGCAGGCCTTCCTCGTCTGAGGACCGGCTCACTGGACGCTTCCTTATGGAAGACGTCCCTGCGCAACCGTCGGCAACCAATTTAACACTCGCAGGCCCGGGAACCTGCGAGCGCCGGGCGTCAACCGGGTCGCATGACGCAAAACTGCTTCCAGTAGCCACATCCGCTACAGGGGCCTGGTCGCCTACCCCTGCGCATCCATCGGTAGTCAATTTAACACTCGCAGGCCCGGATACCTGCGAGCGCCGGGCGTCAGCCGGAGCGCATGACAAAGTAGATTCTCTATGGCTAACCTAACCTATCCCAACCAACCTTTTACAAACAAAACCTTGGCAAACCTAACATAATCAAACCTAACTTTATCAAACCTAACTGTACCAATTTCCTACGGAATTGATATGGCCCGGAGCAAACGGGTGGGTGGGAGGGGTTTTTTTTTCGGAATTTCCAGGACCTTTAAATGTCCGATCACGGCGTAAGTGGTGTCGTTGGCTTTGTCTTGTTGATTGCTACCTGAATAAGTAAAAATATCATGTACCATAAAACAAAAAAATCTGAAAAAACTTGAAAAAAATGTTTTTCTGTAAAAAAAAGTATGAATATACCCCGAGTATAATATATGGTTACAAAGGGTACACAAAAACCCTATTAAAAAGATACTAAACTAACAAGGTTTTCATTAAATAAAATCTAAGATTCTTATTACAATGTATTTCATAAAATTTTAATCTTCTAATTATCCAAAATAATATATTCGGTGCTTCTGATACTAAAAAAAAACTTAACCGACGTCCCGATGAATAAAAAATTGTTGAAGAAAAAGGGATGGGATATTAAAACTTGAAAATATAAATCAATAAACTAAAATCTAACCTAACCTAACCGAATCTTGTGAAAAATTTATTTTTAAAATGAGATTATTTCATAAATAACTATGAAAACATAAATTAACAAAACTTCTCTCAAACCTAGTTCAGACAAACCTAACTATGGCTAACCTAACCTATCCCAACCAACCTTTTACAAACAAAACCTTGGCAAACCTAACATAATCAAACCTAACTTTATCAAACCTAACTGTACCAATTTCCTACGGAATTGATATGGCCCGGAGCAAACGGGTGGGTGGGAGGGGTTTTTTTTTCGGAATTTCCAGGACCTTTAAATGTCCGATCACGGCGTAAGTGGTGTCGTTGGCTTTGTCTTGTTGATTGCTACCTGAATAAGTAAAAATATCATGTACCATAAAACAAAAAAATCTGAAAAAACTTGAAAAAAATGTTTTTCTGTAAAAAAAAGTATGAATATACCCCGAGTATAATATATGGTTACAAAGGGTACACAAAAACCCTATTAAAAAGATACTAAACTAACAAGGTTTTCATTAAATAAAATCTAAGATTCTTATTACAATGTATTTCATAAAATTTTAATCTTCTAATTATCCAAAATAATATATTCGGTGCTTCTGATACTAAAAAAAAACTTAACCGACGTCCCGATGAATAAAAAATTGTTGAAGAAAAAGGGATGGGATATTAAAACTTGAAAATATAAATCAATAAACTAAAATCTAACCTAACCTAACCGAATCTTGTGAAAAATTTATTTTTAAAATGAGATTATTTCATAAATAACTATGAAAACATAAATTAACAAAACTTCTCTCAAACCTAGTTCAGACAAACCTAACTATGGCTAACCTAACCTATCCCAACCAACCTTTTACAAACAAAACCTTGGCAAACCTAACATAATCAAACCTAACTTTATCAAACCTAACTGTACCAATTTCCTACGGAATTGATATGGCCCGGAGCAAACGGGTGGGTGGGAGGGGTTTTTTTTTCGGAATTTCCAGGACCTTTAAATGTCCGATCACGGCGTAAGTGGTGTCGTTGGCTTTGTCTTGTTGATTGCTACCTGAATAAGTAAAAATATCATGTACCATAAAACAAAAAAATCTGAAAAAACTTGAAAAAAATGTTTTTCTGTAAAAAAAAGTATGAATATACCCCGAGTATAATATATGGTTACAAAGGGTACACAAAAACCCTATTAAAAAGATACTAAACTAACAAGGTTTTCATTAAATAAAATCTAAGATTCTTATTACAATGTATTTCATAAAATTTTAATCTTCTAATTATCCAAAATAATATATTCGGTGCTTCTGATACTAAAAAAAAACTTAACCGACGTCCCGATGAATAAAAAATTGTTGAAGAAAAAGGGATGGGATATTAAAACTTGAAAATATAAATCAATAAACTAAAATCTAACCTAACCTAACCGAATCTTGTGAAAAATTTATTTTTAAAATGAGATTATTTCATAAATAACTATGAAAACATAAATTAACAAAACTTCTCTCAAACCTAGTTCAGACAAACCTAACTATGGCTAACCTAACCTATCCCAACCAACCTTTTACAAACAAAACCTTGGCAAACCTAACATAATCAAACCTAACTTTATCAAACCTAACTGTACCAATTTCCTACGGAATTGATATGGCCCGGAGCAAACGGGTGGGTGGGAGGGGTTTTTTTTTCGGAATTTCCAGGACCTTTAAATGTCCGATCACGGCGTAAGTGGTGTCGTTGGCTTTGTCTTGTTGATTGCTACCTGAATAAGTAAAAATATCATGTACCATAAAACAAAAAAATCTGAAAAAACTTGAAAAAAATGTTTTTCTGTAAAAAAAAGTATGAATATACCCCGAGTATAATATATGGTTACAAAGGGTACACAAAAACCCTATTAAAAAGATACTAAACTAACAAGGTTTTCATTAAATAAAATCTAAGATTCTTATTACAATGTATTTCATAAAATTTTAATCTTCTAATTATCCAAAATAATATATTCGGTGCTTCTGATACTAAAAAAAAACTTAACCGACGTCCCGATGAATAAAAAATTGTTGAAGAAAAAGGGATGGGATATTAAAACTTGAAAATATAAATCAATAAACTAAAATCTAACCTAACCTAACCGAATCTTGTGAAAAATTTATTTTTAAAATGAGATTATTTCATAAATAACTATGAAAACATAAATTAACAAAACTTCTCTCAAACCTAGTTCAGACAAACCTAACTATGGCTAACCTAACCTATCCCAACCAACCTTTTACAAACAAAACCTTGGCAAACCTAACATAATCAAACCTAACTTTATCAAACCTAACTGTACCAATTTCCTACGGAATTGATATGGCCCGGAGCAAACGGGTGGGTGGGAGGGGTTTTTTTTTCGGAATTTCCAGGACCTTTAAATGTCCGATCACGGCGTAAGTGGTGTCGTTGGCTTTGTCTTGTTGATTGCTACCTGAATAAGTAAAAATATCATGTACCATAAAACAAAAAAATCTGAAAAAACTTGAAAAAAATGTTTTTCTGTAAAAAAAAGTATGAATATACCCCGAGTATAATATATGGTTACAAAGGGTACACAAAAACCCTATTAAAAAGATACTAAACTAACAAGGTTTTCATTAAATAAAATCTAAGATTCTTATTACAATGTATTTCATAAAATTTTAATCTTCTAATTATCCAAAATAATATATTCGGTGCTTCTGATACTAAAAAAAAACTTAACCGACGTCCCGATGAATAAAAAATTGTTGAAGAAAAAGGGATGGGATATTAAAACTTGAAAATATAAATCAATAAACTAAAATCTAACCTAACCTAACCGAATCTTGTGAAAAATTTATTTTTAAAATGAGATTATTTCATAAATAACTATGAAAACATAAATTAACAAAACTTCTCTCAAACCTAGTTCAGACAAACCTAACTATGGCTAACCTAACCTATCCCAACCAACCTTTTACAAACAAAACCTTGGCAAACCTAACATAATCAAACCTAACTTTATCAAACCTAACTGTACCAATTTCCTACGGAATTGATATGGCCCGGAGCAAACGGGTGGGTGGGAGGGGTTTTTTTTTCGGAATTTCCAGGACCTTTAAATGTCCGATCACGGCGTAAGTGGTGTCGTTGGCTTTGTCTTGTTGATTGCTACCTGAATAAGTAAAAATATCATGTACCATAAAACAAAAAAATCTGAAAAAACTTGAAAAAAATGTTTTTCTGTAAAAAAAAGTATGAATATACCCCGAGTATAATATATGGTTACAAAGGGTACACAAAAACCCTATTAAAAAGATACTAAACTAACAAGGTTTTCATTAAATAAAATCTAAGATTCTTATTACAATGTATTTCATAAAATTTTAATCTTCTAATTATCCAAAATAATATATTCGGTGCTTCTGATACTAAAAAAAAACTTAACCGACGTCCCGATGAATAAAAAATTGTTGAAGAAAAAGGGATGGGATATTAAAACTTGAAAATATAAATCAATAAACTAAAATCTAACCTAACCTAACCGAATCTTGTGAAAAATTTATTTTTAAAATGAGATTATTTCATAAATAACTATGAAAACATAAATTAACAAAACTTCTCTCAAACCTAGTTCAGACAAACCTAACTATGGCTAACCTAACCTATCCCAACCAACCTTTTACAAACAAAACCTTGGCAAACCTAACATAATCAAACCTAACTTTATCAAACCTAACTGTACCAATTTCCTACGGAATTGATATGGCCCGGAGCAAACGGGTGGGTGGGAGGGGTTTTTTTTTCGGAATTTCCAGGACCTTTAAATGTCCGATCACGGCGTAAGTGGTGTCGTTGGCTTTGTCTTGTTGATTGCTACCTGAATAAGTAAAAATATCATGTACCATAAAACAAAAAAATCTGAAAAAACTTGAAAAAAATGTTTTTCTGTAAAAAAAAGTATGAATATACCCCGAGTATAATATATGGTTACAAAGGGTACACAAAAACCCTATTAAAAAGATACTAAACTAACAAGGTTTTCATTAAATAAAATCTAAGATTCTTATTACAATGTATTTCATAAAATTTTAATCTTCTAATTATCCAAAATAATATATTCGGTGCTTCTGATACTAAAAAAAAACTTAACCGACGTCCCGATGAATAAAAAATTGTTGAAGAAAAAGGGATGGGATATTAAAACTTGAAAATATAAATCAATAAACTAAAATCTAACCTAACCTAACCGAATCTTGTGAAAAATTTATTTTTAAAATGAGATTATTTCATAAATAACTATGAAAACATAAATTAACAAAACTTCTCTCAAACCTAGTTCAGACAAACCTAACTATGGCTAACCTAACCTATCCCAACCAACCTTTTACAAACAAAACCTTGGCAAACCTAACATAATCAAACCTAACTTTATCAAACCTAACTGTACCAATTTCCTACGGAATTGATATGGCCCGGAGCAAACGGGTGGGTGGGAGGGGTTTTTTTTTCGGAATTTCCAGGACCTTTAAATGTCCGATCACGGCGTAAGTGGTGTCGTTGGCTTTGTCTTGTTGATTGCTACCTGAATAAGTAAAAATATCATGTACCATAAAACAAAAAAATCTGAAAAAACTTGAAAAAAATGTTTTTCTGTAAAAAAAAGTATGAATATACCCCGAGTATAATATATGGTTACAAAGGGTACACAAAAACCCTATTAAAAAGATACTAAACTAACAAGGTTTTCATTAAATAAAATCTAAGATTCTTATTACAATGTATTTCATAAAATTTTAATCTTCTAATTATCCAAAATAATATATTCGGTGCTTCTGATACTAAAAAAAAACTTAACCGACGTCCCGATGAATAAAAAATTGTTGAAGAAAAAGGGATGGGATATTAAAACTTGAAAATATAAATCAATAAACTAAAATCTAACCTAACCTAACCGAATCTTGTGAAAAATTTATTTTTAAAATGAGATTATTTCATAAATAACTATGAAAACATAAATTAACAAAACTTCTCTCAAACCTAGTTCAGACAAACCTAACTATGGCTAACCTAACCTATCCCAACCAACCTTTTACAAACAAAACCTTGGCAAACCTAACATAATCAAACCTAACTTTATCAAACCTAACTGTACCAATTTCCTACGGAATTGATATGGCCCGGAGCAAACGGGTGGGTGGGAGGGGTTTTTTTTTCGGAATTTCCAGGACCTTTAAATGTCCGATCACGGCGTAAGTGGTGTCGTTGGCTTTGTCTTGTTGATTGCTACCTGAATAAGTAAAAATATCATGTACCATAAAACAAAAAAATCTGAAAAAACTTGAAAAAAATGTTTTTCTGTAAAAAAAAGTATGAATATACCCCGAGTATAATATATGGTTACAAAGGGTACACAAAAACCCTATTAAAAAGATACTAAACTAACAAGGTTTTCATTAAATAAAATCTAAGATTCTTATTACAATGTATTTCATAAAATTTTAATCTTCTAATTATCCAAAATAATATATTCGGTGCTTCTGATACTAAAAAAAAACTTAACCGACGTCCCGATGAATAAAAAATTGTTGAAGAAAAAGGGATGGGATATTAAAACTTGAAAATATAAATCAATAAACTAAAATCTAACCTAACCTAACCGAATCTTGTGAAAAATTTATTTTTAAAATGAGATTATTTCATAAATAACTATGAAAACATAAATTAACAAAACTTCTCTCAAACCTAGTTCAGACAAACCTAACTATGGCTAACCTAACCTATCCCAACCAACCTTTTACAAACAAAACCTTGGCAAACCTAACATAATCAAACCTAACTTTATCAAACCTAACTGTACCAATTTCCTACGGAATTGATATGGCCCGGAGCAAACGGGTGGGTGGGAGGGGTTTTTTTTTCGGAATTTCCAGGACCTTTAAATGTCCGATCACGGCGTAAGTGGTGTCGTTGGCTTTGTCTTGTTGATTGCTACCTGAATAAGTAAAAATATCATGTACCATAAAACAAAAAAATCTGAAAAAACTTGAAAAAAATGTTTTTCTGTAAAAAAAAGTATGAATATACCCCGAGTATAATATATGGTTACAAAGGGTACACAAAAACCCTATTAAAAAGATACTAAACTAACAAGGTTTTCATTAAATAAAATCTAAGATTCTTATTACAATGTATTTCATAAAATTTTAATCTTCTAATTATCCAAAATAATATATTCGGTGCTTCTGATACTAAAAAAAAACTTAACCGACGTCCCGATGAATAAAAAATTGTTGAAGAAAAAGGGATGGGATATTAAAACTTGAAAATATAAATCAATAAACTAAAATCTAACCTAACCTAACCGAATCTTGTGAAAAATTTATTTTTAAAATGAGATTATTTCATAAATAACTATGAAAACATAAATTAACAAAACTTCTCTCAAACCTAGTTCAGACAAACCTAACTATGGCTAACCTAACCTATCCCAACCAACCTTTTACAAACAAAACCTTGGCAAACCTAACATAATCAAACCTAACTTTATCAAACCTAACTGTACCAATTTCCTACGGAATTGATATGGCCCGGAGCAAACGGGTGGGTGGGAGGGGTTTTTTTTTCGGAATTTCCAGGACCTTTAAATGTCCGATCACGGCGTAAGTGGTGTCGTTGGCTTTGTCTTGTTGATTGCTACCTGAATAAGTAAAAATATCATGTACCATAAAACAAAAAAATCTGAAAAAACTTGAAAAAAATGTTTTTCTGTAAAAAAAAGTATGAATATACCCCGAGTATAATATATGGTTACAAAGGGTACACAAAAACCCTATTAAAAAGATACTAAACTAACAAGGTTTTCATTAAATAAAATCTAAGATTCTTATTACAATGTATTTCATAAAATTTTAATCTTCTAATTATCCAAAATAATATATTCGGTGCTTCTGATACTAAAAAAAAACTTAACCGACGTCCCGATGAATAAAAAATTGTTGAAGAAAAAGGGATGGGATATTAAAACTTGAAAATATAAATCAATAAACTAAAATCTAACCTAACCTAACCGAATCTTGTGAAAAATTTATTTTTAAAATGAGATTATTTCATAAATAACTATGAAAACATAAATTAACAAAACTTCTCTCAAACCTAGTTCAGACAAACCTAACTATGGCTAACCTAACCTATCCCAACCAACCTTTTACAAACAAAACCTTGGCAAACCTAACATAATCAAACCTAACTTTATCAAACCTAACTGTACCAATTTCCTACGGAATTGATATGGCCCGGAGCAAACGGGTGGGTGGGAGGGGTTTTTTTTTCGGAATTTCCAGGACCTTTAAATGTCCGATCACGGCGTAAGTGGTGTCGTTGGCTTTGTCTTGTTGATTGCTACCTGAATAAGTAAAAATATCATGTACCATAAAACAAAAAAATCTGAAAAAACTTGAAAAAAATGTTTTTCTGTAAAAAAAAGTATGAATATACCCCGAGTATAATATATGGTTACAAAGGGTACACAAAAACCCTATTAAAAAGATACTAAACTAACAAGGTTTTCATTAAATAAAATCTAAGATTCTTATTACAATGTATTTCATAAAATTTTAATCTTCTAATTATCCAAAATAATATATTCGGTGCTTCTGATACTAAAAAAAAACTTAACCGACGTCCCGATGAATAAAAAATTGTTGAAGAAAAAGGGATGGGATATTAAAACTTGAAAATATAAATCAATAAACTAAAATCTAACCTAACCTAACCGAATCTTGTGAAAAATTTATTTTTAAAATGAGATTATTTCATAAATAACTATGAAAACATAAATTAACAAAACTTCTCTCAAACCTAGTTCAGACAAACCTAACTATGGCTAACCTAACCTATCCCAACCAACCTTTTACAAACAAAACCTTGGCAAACCTAACATAATCAAACCTAACTTTATCAAACCTAACTGTACCAATTTCCTACGGAATTGATATGGCCCGGAGCAAACGGGTGGGTGGGAGGGGTTTTTTTTTCGGAATTTCCAGGACCTTTAAATGTCCGATCACGGCGTAAGTGGTGTCGTTGGCTTTGTCTTGTTGATTGCTACCTGAATAAGTAAAAATATCATGTACCATAAAACAAAAAAATCTGAAAAAACTTGAAAAAAATGTTTTTCTGTAAAAAAAAGTATGAATATACCCCGAGTATAATATATGGTTACAAAGGGTACACAAAAACCCTATTAAAAAGATACTAAACTAACAAGGTTTTCATTAAATAAAATCTAAGATTCTTATTACAATGTATTTCATAAAATTTTAATCTTCTAATTATCCAAAATAATATATTCGGTGCTTCTGATACTAAAAAAAAACTTAACCGACGTCCCGATGAATAAAAAATTGTTGAAGAAAAAGGGATGGGATATTAAAACTTGAAAATATAAATCAATAAACTAAAATCTAACCTAACCTAACCGAATCTTGTGAAAAATTTATTTTTAAAATGAGATTATTTCATAAATAACTATGAAAACATAAATTAACAAAACTTCTCTCAAACCTAGTTCAGACAAACCTAACTATGGCTAACCTAACCTATCCCAACCAACCTTTTACAAACAAAACCTTGGCAAACCTAACATAATCAAACCTAACTTTATCAAACCTAACTGTACCAATTTCCTACGGAATTGATATGGCCCGGAGCAAACGGGTGGGTGGGAGGGGTTTTTTTTTCGGAATTTCCAGGACCTTTAAATGTCCGATCACGGCGTAAGTGGTGTCGTTGGCTTTGTCTTGTTGATTGCTACCTGAATAAGTAAAAATATCATGTACCATAAAACAAAAAAATCTGAAAAAACTTGAAAAAAATGTTTTTCTGTAAAAAAAAGTATGAATATACCCCGAGTATAATATATGGTTACAAAGGGTACACAAAAACCCTATTAAAAAGATACTAAACTAACAAGGTTTTCATTAAATAAAATCTAAGATTCTTATTACAATGTATTTCATAAAATTTTAATCTTCTAATTATCCAAAATAATATATTCGGTGCTTCTGATACTAAAAAAAAACTTAACCGACGTCCCGATGAATAAAAAATTGTTGAAGAAAAGGGATGGGATATTAAAACTTGAAAATATAAATCAATAAACTAAAATCTAACCTAACCTAACCGAATCTTGTGAAAAATTTATTTTTAAAATGAGATTATTTCATAAATAACTATGAAAACATAAATTAACAAAACTTCTCTCAAACCTAGTTCAGACAAACCTAACTATGGCTAACCTAACCTATCCCAACCAACCTTTTACAAACAAAACCTTGGCAAACCTAACATAATCAAACCTAACTTTATCAAACCTAACTGTACCAATTTCCTACGGAATTGATATGGCCCGGAGCAAACGGGTGGGTGGGGGGGGTTTTTTTTTCGGAATTTCCAGGACCTTTAAATGTCCGATCACGGCGTAAGTGGTGTCGTTGGCTTTGTCTTGTTGATTGCTACCTGAATAAGTAAAAATATCATGTACCATAAAACAAAAAAATCTGAAAAAACTTGAAAAAAATGTTTTTCTGTAAAAAAAAGTATGAATATACCCCGAGTATAATATATGGTTACAAAGGGTACACAAAAACCCTATTAAAAAGATACTAAACTAACAAGGTTTTCATTAAATAAAATCTAAGATTCTTATTACAATGTATTTCATAAAATTTTAATCTTCTAATTATCCAAAATAATATATTCGGTGCTTCTGATACTAAAAAAAAACTTAACCGACGTCCCGATGAATAAAAAATTGTTGAAGAAAAAGGGATGGGATATTAAAACTTGAAAATATAAATCAATAAACTAAATCTAACCTAACCTAACCGAATCTTGTGAAAAATTTATTTTTAAAATGAGATTATTTCATAAATAACTATGAAAACATAAATTAACAAAACTTCTCTCAAACCTAGTTCAGACAAACCTAACTATGGCTAACCTAACCTATCCCAACCAACCTTTTACAAACAAAACCTTGGCAAACCTAACATAATCAAACCTAACTTTATCAAACCTAACTGTACCAATTTCCTACGGAATTGATATGGCCCGGAGCAAACGGGTGGGTGGGAGGGGTTTTTTTTCGGAATTTCCAGGACCTTTAAATGTCCGATCACGGCGTAAGTGGTGTCGTTGGCTTTGTCTTGTTGATTGCTACCTGAATAAGTAAAAATATCATGTACCATAAAACAAAAAAATCTGAAAAAACTTGAAAAAAATGTTTTTCTGTAAAAAAAGTATGAATATACCCCGAGTATAATATATGGTTACAAAGGGTACACAAAAACCCTATTAAAAAGATACTAAACTAACAAGGTTTTCATTAAATAAAATCTAAGATTCTTATTACAATGTATTTCATAAAATTTTAATCTTCTAATTATCCAAAATAATATATTCGGTGCTTCTGATACTAAAAAAAAACTTAACCGACGTCCCGATGAATAAAAAATTGTTGAAGAAAAAGGGATGGGATATTAAAACTTGAAAATATAAATCAATAAACTAAAATCTAACCTAACCTAACCGAATCTTGTGAAAAATTTATTTTTAAAATGAGATTATTTCATAAATAACTATGAAAACATAAATTAACAAAACTTCTCTCAAACCTAGTTCAGACAACCTAACTATGGCTAACCTAACCTATCCCAACCAACCTTTTACAAACAAAACCTTGGCAAACCTAACATAATCAAACCTAACTTTATCAAACCTAACTGTACCAATTTCCTACGGAATTGATATGGCCCGGAGCAAACGGGTGGGTGGGAGGGGTTTTTTTTTCGGAATTTCCAGGAC
>CAJHUD010000063.1:27500-30345 GCA_905146925.1 Autographa gamma | reverse complement strand
CAGGTGAGGGATGTACGTGGAGATGTCGCGCCGGTTCGTACCCATATCCGCAGCAGGTCTCCAAGGTGAAGAGCCTCTAGTCGATAGAATAATGTAGGTAAGGGAAGTCGGCAAATTGGATCCGTAACTTCGGAATAAGGATTGGCTCTGAGGACCGGGCGTGTCGGGTTTGGACGGGAAGCGGATGCGGCCGGTGCCGGGCTGGTCGATGCTCTCGCGTTCTTTCGGGGCGCGAGGGCGGAATCCGGACCCGCGTTCCGGCCTTCCGCGGATCTTCCTAGCCGTAAGGCCGTGTCGGTTTCGACATCGTGCGCGATCGGCGCGGTTCTGTACGACCGCCGTTCAACGGTCAGCTCAGAACTGGCACGGACAAGGGGAATCCGACTGTCTAATTAAAACAAAGCATTGCGATGGCCCTCGCGGGTGTTGACGCAATGTGATTTCTGCCCAGTGCTCTGAATGTCAACGTGAAGAAATTCAAGCAAGCGCGGGTAAACGGCGGGAGTAACTATGACTCTCTTAATGCTCTAGGCGCCGCTGCGATCGCAAATGAGGGGGGGGGGGAGTGTCACACTGCAAGTAGGTTGCTATAGCCAAGTAACCGGCGAACCATCTCGATGGTGTGACCCTCTTAAGACAGTTCGAGGTGTGTAGCGGGGTTTGCCTTAATTTAACTACGAAACCTCGGCCCTGTCGTGTAGACACTCAGCCGGGGCGACGTGGTACGTAAGGCTTATCTAGACTGGATTCCTCTTCATGGGGTACGCGGCGTCTTACCATCTTATAGGCGTAATCCAGCAGGGCTGGGGGGGTAATTACCCCTCGAGCTACCCCAGTCGTGGACACTTGTGTCTGCGAGCCTACGGCTAGCTTCGGCAGGGGGAAACGATAGCTGTAGGCAAACCGGGTGGAGGGTTAGCAGCCCAACCACCAACGGATACACTTAGAACGCTTTGGATGATTTGAAAAATGTAACGAGTCGTCCCCCTGGCCTCCCACAGGAGCCGGGGAATGCGACAAGCCGTTGCTCAGGCGCTGGAATCTCGGCCCGCCGGGTAGAGAGGTCAGCGAGTGGAAGTGCGAAGTTTGTCTGCGGCTTTTTCGCACCAAGATAGGGTTGGGAGTGCACAAGCGGCGCGCCCACCCTATCGAGAGCAACAAGGAGGCTGCTCCGCCGCAGGTGAAGCGGAGATGGCGCGATGAGGAGGTGGACTTACTCGCGAGGACGGAGGCGCGTTTGGTGAGGGGTGGAAGCAGTGCCGCATCCATCAATCAAGACCTGCACAAGGAGTTGCCACAATTGGGGCGCTCGCTTGATGCGATTAAAGGATATCGGCGGAAGGAGCCTATAAAAGCTTGGTACAAGCGTGCCTGGCCGAGGAGGCCCCTTCCGACCGCACAGGGGAGGCCGGAAATAGGCCAAGGAGCGACCCCACAGATGAACAGATGGTGATGGATTGTGGTGCTGTGGACATTACCTCGTCGGTGCGTTTGCCTGAGACGCGGGGAATGCCCACCGAAGTCGCGCTGGACCGCGTAAGCCGGCGTGAAAAGTGTCCGCCCGAGGCGCCGCGCTGGGCCGGAATCGTGGAAGACCTCTTACGAGGTGCTGAAACGAGGAAGGCGAAGTGCGGCGGTAAGGGAAGGAGACATAGGAGACAGCGGAATCAGACCGAGGAGACCACCAAGATATCAACTCGCAAGCGGCGAAGAATAGAGTACGCGAGAGTGCAGGAGCTGTATAAGGTTTGTCGTTCACGAGCAGCTGCTGAGGTCATCGATGGCCAGTGCCGGGTGTAAGACATAGCCTCGCGGAGCTGGAAGCCTATTGGCGACCAGTGATGGAGGCGGTGTCCGAAGCTCCGGGTCCCACGCCGGAAAGTCTTGACGCCTTACGGCGTTTGGATCAGTACGGGGGTGGCCGCGACTATACGCAGCTGTGGGTGCCTTTCACTTCCGACGAGGTAAAGGCATGCCGGGTGGACAACAGATCTGCTCCGGGCCCTGACGGAATTCTCCCAGGGCTTGGAATGCAGTACCTGCGGATACTCAGGCGGAAATGTTCACGGCTTGGATGATGGCTGGCGAGGTCCCTGAACAACTCAGGCACTGCCGCACGGTCTTCGTGCCAAAGACGGAGAAGCCTGCGTGTCCTGCGGAGTACCGACCGATTTCGATCGCCTCGGTGCCTCTCAGGCACATGCACTCTGTATTGGCACGGAGACTCGAAGCATGTTGCCCTCCCGATGCACGTCAGCGTGGCTTTGTGTGTGCCGATGGCACTCTCGAGAACTCGGGGGTGCTAGACGCTGTGCTAGGGGACTGCAGGAAGAAGCTGCGGGAATGCCATGTGGCTGTGCTAGACTTTGCCAAGGCGTTCGATACGGTGTCGCATGCGGCCCTAGTCGGACTGCTGAGGGAAAGAGGCCTGCCGGATGGGTTCTGCAGCTACGTTGCGAGGCTGTATGCGACCTCCAAGACTGTCTTGGTGGTCAATGGAGCCCGTAGCGAACCTGCAAGGGTTGGTCAGGGAGTTCGCCAGGGAGACCCATTGTCTCCAGTGCTCTTCAACATGGCAATGGATGTGATTTTAGCATCTTTACCGAGGGGAGTCGGTTACGGGCTAGAAGCGGAGCGTGTATCCGCCCTGGCCTACGCCGATGACCTGGTGCTGCTCTCGAGTTCGAGAGTGGGTATGCAGTCCTCCATTGACAGTGTTTGGAGCGTTGGGAAATCAATGGGCCTCTTCGTCAGCCATGCCAAAAGCGCCGTGCTGTCGATGATACCTGACGGAAAGCGCAAGAAGCTGCACTACCTGAGTGAGCGCACCTTTAAGGTGGGCAAG
>CAJHUD010000063.1:20000-25000 GCA_905146925.1 Autographa gamma | reverse complement strand
CTCTAAACAATGTGACTTTACTAGTCGCGCTTCACCACGTGAGGTGCGACGTCGAAGCCCATTTGGATCGCGGAGATCGATGCTGTCCGCTTAACGCGTGCATCACGGCTCCGAAGGTCCGAATTTACCTCAGTTCGATGTCGGGGCTCGGAATAGTCTGTAGACGACTTCCGTTCCTGGCGGGGTGTTGTGCTCGGTAGAGCAGCGTCGTGCTGCGATCTGTTGAGACTCAGCCCTACGCCAGGTGATTCGTCCGAGGACGATGACCGATCGCGCGTGTGTGTACACAAACAAAACACTTATTATACTGCGTAAGAACGCGTATTATATACGTGCACGTGCATACACATGGATGTATATTATATATTTCGTATTGAATCTACACGAACAGTGTTCGCCGATGTATTTTGGAACGTTATAAAATAAAAACAATCAAATTAATACACGAACGGTAACCGTCACCTTAATTCGCCGTATTTTAACAAGAATTTTTTCCCCTATTTTTTTTTACACGTTTATTTACAAAATTTCGGGGGATTATTATTATCAACCAACTACTACTTACTACAGCATATTATACACTAGGTAACTACACGAAATACACGTTACGTGAGACGTGCACCCCGTCAACTCTATCCAACGCGTGCGCTGCTGAAACTACAACGAACTCTAACTGTCTGACATTATTATCAATTAGTATGTGTCAACTGTCGTCGGTCGTCACTACACAATTACCTACTATATCGAAAAAAAAAAAAAAGCTCATCATACTCACGGATCGCGCCCTCTCGATTCCGTCCCGCCTCGCCCCCGTGCGTCGGGACGCACGGCGCGGGTGTCGGCGACGGCCCTGTGCACCCGCTGGTTGGGGCGCCGCAGCTGCAACGAAAACAAGGATTAGGGTGAGAGAGTAGGGAGGAGGGGGGGGGGCGGCGACGGCCCTACGCACCTGCTGGTTGGGGTCGAACAGGACTGCAACGCCTGCAACGAAAACAAGGATTACGGTGACAGAGTAGGGGGAGTGAGGGTTGGGGAAGGGGGGGGGGGGGTGGCGGCGGCGGCGGCGGCGGCGGCGGCGGCGGCGGCGGCGGCGGCTGCGAGGATTCTCTCACCCCCCTCCCGTCGTCATATTAAATTATAAATCCTTCAATCATCGGAGGAGGAGAATATAGGAGGGAGACGGACACTCGTCACCGATTCGATGAACAACGTCGACTCGCGTGCATCACGTAGAAACGTCCCGATCACGTAGACATTCGAGTTTGCAACAATGTCATGCGACGCGCAAGTGCGCGTTCGTATGGTCGTGCGCGCGCCCGCGCATTCGCTCTAAGTTTCGTTCACACGCGCAAACAGTGTAGTGTTGTGTTTGTGATGCGACTTAGAGATGTGCGCGCGGCGAGCGTGTGTGTTTTGTTTCTTGTAGAGTTATCTGAAAGGTTTATTTCTTTTATATGATATAAAAATATATATATATATATATATATATATTATTATATGTTTGCATATTTTTTATATGATATCGACGAAATGAATCTTTCAGACGACTCTTCGATATTCAACTGTGTAGACCGTCGGATCGTAACTTTGTATCCGATTGAATAGCGGTCAAAATTTTACATGAGTCGTAACGCGATTCGATTCAAACGCGCACGGAAACGTTAATATGAATCGTCGCGTGATTAAATCACGATTCGAATATTTCTATATTTAATATAGAACACTTTCTCGGTGAGTACAAGACTCTACAAACTCCGGGCTTTGATCGTATATTATATATAACGTTTGTGTTAATATATATTATATATATATTGTGAATTGTACCGTGTCTCGATGCGAACGTTCACGATCGGGGTTTTTAAATGGTTGTACCCTTTTCAGCGTCAGTTCGGCGGCGGGTTCTCGCCGGTCGTCGAGTTTTCGCTTTAGAAACAATATATAGTCTCAATTATTATTATCGAGCTCGCCCGTTCAGCGTCTTCGTTGGTTCGTCGACGCGCGGGATTGAGGATTTCGTACGTTTTCTGTCAGCCGCCTTAAGAAAGCGGCCGATAGTTCCGTACCGATGTCTCTCTATATAAAAGAAGCTCCCTGGTTGATCCTGCCAGTAGTTATATGCTTGTCTCAAAGATTAAGCCATGCATGTCTCAGTGCAAGCCGTATTAAGGCGATACCGCGAATGGCTCAATATATCAGTTTTGGTTCCTTAGATCTTACTCAGTTACTTGGATAACTGTGGTAATTCTAGAGCTAATACATGCAATCAGAACTCTGACCAGTGATGGGATGAGTGCTTTTATTAGATCAAAACCAATCGACGGAGGGCCTCGCGTCCGAAGTCGTTAATTTTGATGAATCTGGATAACTTTTGCCGATCGCATGGTCCAGTACCGGCGACGCATCTTTCAAATGTCTGCCTTATCAACTTTCGATGGTAGTTTCTGCGACTACCATGGTTGTCACGGGTAACGGGGAATCAGGGTTCGATTCCGGAGAGGGAGCCTGAGAAACGGCTACCACATCCAAGGAAGGCAGCAGGCGCGCAAATTACCCACTCCCGGCACGGGGAGGTAGTGACGAAAAATAACGATACGGGACTCTTACGAGGCCTCGTAATCGGAATGAGTACACTTTAAATATTTTAACGAGGAACAATTGGAGGGCAAGTCTGGTGCCAGCAGCCGCGGTAATTCCAGCTCCAATAGCGTATACTAAAATTGTTGCGGTTAAAAAGCTCGTAGTTGCATTTGTGCGCCGCGCTGTCGGTGCACCGCATCCGCGGTGATACTGACACGTCTGCGGAGCATATCGTCGGTGAGCCGGCGGTAATACGCCGGTTCAATATCAAAATCCTATCGCGGTGCTCTTCGGTGAGTGTCGAGGTGGGCCGACAATTTTACTTTGAACAAATTAGAGTGCTCAAAGCGGGCTCAAAATGCTGCTTGAATATTTCGTGCATGGAATAATAGAATATGATCTCGGTTCTATTTTGTTGGTTTTCAGAACTCCGAGGTAATGATTAATAGGGATAACTGGGGGCATTCGTATTGCGACGTTAGAGGTGAAATTCTTGGATCGTCGCAAGACGAACATCAGCGAAAGCATTTGCCAAAGGTGTTTTCATCAATCAAGAACGAAAGTTAGAGGTTCGAAGGCGATTAGATACCGCCCTAGTTCTAACCGTAAATATGTCATCTAGCGATCCGCCGACGTTACTACAATGGCTCGGCGGGCAGCTTCCGGGAAACCAAAGATTTTGGACTCCGGGGGGAGTATGGTTGCAAAGCTGAAACTTAAAGGAATTGACGGAAGGGCACCACCAGGAGTGGAGCCTGCGGCTTAATTTGACTCAACACGGGAAATCTCACCAGGCCCGGACACCGGAAGGATTGACAGATTAACAGCTCTTTCTTGATTCGGTGGGTGGTGGTGCATGGCCGTTCTTAGTTGGTGGAGCGATTTGTCTGGTTAATTCCGGTAACGAACGAGACTCTAGCCTGCTAAATAGGCGTCGTCATTTAGGTGTGCGTGGCTCCGTCACGCAACTCACTGGCGACGTATTAAAATTCTTCTTAGAGGGACCGGCGGCTTCGAGCCGCACGAGATTGAGCAATAACAGGTCTGTGATGCCCTTAGATGTCCTGGGCCGCACGCGCGCTACACTGAAGGAATCAGCATGTTCTCCCTGGCCTAGAGGCCCGGGCAACCCGCTGAAACTCCTTCGTGCTGGGGATTGGGGTTTGCAATTATCCCCCATAAACGAGGAATTCCTAGTAAGCGCGAGTCATAAGCTCGCGTTGATTACGTCCCTGCCCTTTGTACACACCGCCCGTCGCTACTACCGATTGAATGATTTAGTGAGGTCTTCGGACCGACACGCGGTGGCTTCACGGCCGTCGGCGTTGCTGGGAAGTTGACCAAACTTGATCATTTAGAGGAAGTAAAAGTCGTAACAAGGTTTCCGTAGGGGAACCTGCGGAAGGATCATTAACGTTTCGCCGTTCTAACGAACGATGATTCCACAATATATCTATAAATACACACAAAACAATAGAGATCCGATAGCGTCTATGATGCTTTCGATCTCGCGTCGCGTTCAACCACTTCGCCTAGAAGGTCTATGAGAAATCCGCGACCCGAGCGAAGTCGGTGACGTGTTCGTTAATCCGATTCGAACGTGTCCCTTCAACGAGACTATGCGGTGTCTCGACGAGGGGACGTATTTTTTTTTTTTATAAACATGTAAAAAAAAAATATACATATACCTTTTATACTTGTAACATGGGTTGTTTTTTGAATTTAAAACAAAAACTATTACCCTGGACGGTGGATCACTTGGCTCGCGGGTCGATGAAGAACGCAGTTAACTGCGCGTCATAGTGTGAACTGCAGGACACATTTGAACATCGACATTTCGAACGCACATTGCGGTCCGTGGAGACACATCCAGGACCACTCCTGTCTGAGGGCCGGCTGTATAAAGTACATATGCCACATTGCGCACGTCTCTTCGCGAGATTAGCGCATTTGACGGTACTCCGTTGGTTCGTTTCACTCGACTGAGAGTTTAGTCAAAAGCTTCGCTCTAAATCTAGTGTAACGATATTTCAACGGTCCGTTCAAATATAACGCTCTATACAATAGATAGGACATTTGTCGAACGACGTGTCGAACGCTCATTATCCTTCATAAGATATTTGCGTTTACGCGACGGACGCACAAAGATCGCGAGGATGCGTACGACGCGTCGATCTATGCGCAACGAGTAAAATCGCTGTGCTTTGAGAGACGAGTCTGCGCGATCGCGACCCTTCGGTCTAAACTAACCAGAGAGGGTCGAGACCAGCGGATCTCTTGTCTTTCGTTTATGTGTTTAACGACATCGAATTCGACAATCAATAATGTCCGTATATCGTATAGAGTTTTCTATATAGTAGGCGGACTCGACGTCCGAAGAGCGCATCGACGCCGTATTCGTTCATGCGGGGGCGTAAGCCTCT
>CAJHUD010000063.1:7500-10000 GCA_905146925.1 Autographa gamma | reverse complement strand
GAGTGCTTTTATTAGATCAAAACCAATCGACGGAGGGCCTCGCGTCCGAAGTCGTTAATTTTGATGAATCTGGATAACTTTTGCCGATCGCATGGTCCAGTACCGGCGACGCATCTTTCAAATGTCTGCCTTATCAACTTTCGATGGTAGTTTCTGCGACTACCATGGTTGTCACGGGTAACGGGGAATCAGGGTTCGATTCCGGAGAGGGAGCCTGAGAAACGGCTACCACATCCAAGGAAGGCAGCAGGCGCGCAAATTACCCACTCCCGGCACGGGGAGGTAGTGACGAAAAATAACGATACGGGACTCTTACGAGGCCTCGTAATCGGAATGAGTACACTTTAAATATTTTAACGAGGAACAATTGGAGGGCAAGTCTGGTGCCAGCAGCCGCGGTAATTCCAGCTCCAATAGCGTATACTAAAATTGTTGCGGTTAAAAAGCTCGTAGTTGCATTTGTGCGCCGCGCTGTCGGTGCACCGCATCCGCGGTGATACTGACACGTCTGCGGAGCATATCGTCGGTGAGCCGGCGGTAATACGCCGGTTCAATATCAAAATCCTATCGCGGTGCTCTTCGGTGAGTGTCGAGGTGGGCCGACAATTTTACTTTGAACAAATTAGAGTGCTCAAAGCGGGCTCAAAATGCTGCTTGAATATTTCGTGCATGGAATAATAGAATATGATCTCGGTTCTATTTTGTTGGTTTTCAGAACTCCGAGGTAATGATTAATAGGGATAACTGGGGGCATTCGTATTGCGACGTTAGAGGTGAAATTCTTGGATCGTCGCAAGACGAACATCAGCGAAAGCATTTGCCAAAGGTGTTTTCATCAATCAAGAACGAAAGTTAGAGGTTCGAAGGCGATTAGATACCGCCCTAGTTCTAACCGTAAATATGTCATCTAGCGATCCGCCGACGTTACTACAATGGCTCGGCGGGCAGCTTCCGGGAAACCAAAGATTTTGGACTCCGGGGGGAGTATGGTTGCAAAGCTGAAACTTAAAGGAATTGACGGAAGGGCACCACCAGGAGTGGAGCCTGCGGCTTAATTTGACTCAACACGGGAAATCTCACCAGGCCCGGACACCGGAAGGATTGACAGATTAACAGCTCTTTCTTGATTCGGTGGGTGGTGGTGCATGGCCGTTCTTAGTTGGTGGAGCGATTTGTCTGGTTAATTCCGGTAACGAACGAGACTCTAGCCTGCTAAATAGGCGTCGTCATTTAGGTGTGCGTGGCTCCGTCACGCAACTCACTGGCGACGTATTAAAATTCTTCTTAGAGGGACCGGCGGCTTCGAGCCGCACGAGATTGAGCAATAACAGGTCTGTGATGCCCTTAGATGTCCTGGGCCGCACGCGCGCTACACTGAAGGAATCAGCATGTTCTCCCTGGCCTAGAGGCCCGGGCAACCCGCTGAAACTCCTTCGTGCTGGGGATTGGGGTTTGCAATTATCCCCCATAAACGAGGAATTCCTAGTAAGCGCGAGTCATAAGCTCGCGTTGATTACGTCCCTGCCCTTTGTACACACCGCCCGTCGCTACTACCGATTGAATGATTTAGTGAGGTCTTCGGACCGACACGCGGTGGCTTCACGGCCGTCGGCGTTGCTGGGAAGTTGACCAAACTTGATCATTTAGAGGAAGTAAAAGTCGTAACAAGGTTTCCGTAGGGGAACCTGCGGAAGGATCATTAACGTTTCGCCGTTCTAACGAACGATGATTCCACAATATATCTATAAATACACACAAAACAATAGAGATCCGATAGCGTCTATGATGCTTTCGATCTCGCGTCGCGTTCAACCACTTCGCCTAGAAGGTCTATGAGAAATCCGCGACCCGAGCGAAGTCGGTGACGTGTTCGTTAATCCGATTCGAACGTGTCCCTTCAACGAGACTATGCGGTGTCTCGACGAGGGGACGTATTTTTTTTTTTTATAAACATGTAAAAAAAAAATATACATATACCTTTTATACTTGTAACATGGGTTGTTTTTTGAATTTAAAACAAAAACTATTACCCTGGACGGTGGATCACTTGGCTCGCGGGTCGATGAAGAACGCAGTTAACTGCGCGTCATAGTGTGAACTGCAGGACACATTTGAACATCGACATTTCGAACGCACATTGCGGTCCGTGGAGACACATCCAGGACCACTCCTGTCTGAGGGCCGGCTGTATAAAGTACATATGCCACATTGCGCACGTCTCTTCGCGAGATTAGCGCATTTGACGGTACTCCGTTGGTTCGTTTCACTCGACTGAGAGTTTAGTCAAAAGCTTCGCTCTAAATCTAGTGTAACGATATTTCAACGGTCCGTTCAAATATAACGCTCTATACAATAGATAGGACATTTGTCGAACGACGTGTCGAACGCTCATTATCCTTCATAAGATATTTGCGTTTACGCGACGGACGCACAAAGATCGCGAGGATGCGTACGACGCGTCGATCTATGCGCAACGAGTAAAATCGCTGTGCTTTGAGAG
>CAJHUD010000063.1:0-2500 GCA_905146925.1 Autographa gamma | reverse complement strand
GGGGGGGGGCGGCGGCGGCGGCGGCGGCGGCGGCGGCGGCGGCGGCGGCGGCTGCGAGGATTCTCTCACCCCCCTCCCGTCGTCATATTAAATTATAAATCCTTCAATCATCGGAGGAGGAGAATATAGGAGGGAGACGGACACTCGTCACCGATTCGATGAACAACGTCGACTCGCGTGCATCACGTAGAAACGTCCCGATCACGTAGACATTCGAGTTTGCAACAATGTCATGCGACGCGCAAGTGCGCGTTCGTATGGTCGTGCGCGCGCCCGCGCATTCGCTCTAAGTTTCGTTCACACGCGCAAACAGTGTAGTGTTGTGTTTGTGATGCGACTTAGAGATGTGCGCGCGGCGAGCGTGTGTGTTTTGTTTCTTGTAGAGTTATCTGAAAGGTTTATTTCTTTTATATGATATAAAAATATATATATATTATTATATGTTTGCATATTTTTTATATGATATCGACGAAATGAATCTTTCAGACGACTCTTCGATATTCAACTGTGTAGACCGTCGGATCGTAACTTTGTATCCGATTGAATAGCGGTCAAAATTTTACATGAGTCGTAACGCGATTCGATTCAAACGCGCACGGAAACGTTAATATGAATCGTCGCGTGATTAAATCACGATTCGAATATTTCTATATTTAATATAGAACACTTTCTCGGTGAGTACAAGACTCTACAAACTCCGGGCTTTGATCGTATATTATATATAACGTTTGTGTTAATATATATTATATATATATTGTGAATTGTACCGTGTCTCGATGCGAACGTTCACGATCGGGGTTTTAAATGGTTGTACCCTTTTCAGCGTCAGTTCGGCGGCGGGTTCTCGCCGGTCGTCGAGTTTTCGCTTTAGAAACAATATATAGTCTCAATTATTATTATCGAGCTCGCCCGTTCAGCGTCTTCGTTGGTTCGTCGACGCGCGGGATTGAGGATTTCGTACGTTTTCTGTCAGCCGCCTTAAGAAAGCGGCCGATAGTTCCGTACCGATGTCTCTCTATATAAAAGAAGCTCCCTGGTTGATCCTGCCAGTAGTTATATGCTTGTCTCAAAGATTAAGCCATGCATGTCTCAGTGCAAGCCGTATTAAGGCGATACCGCGAATGGCTCAATATATCAGTTTTGGTTCCTTAGATCTTACTCAGTTACTTGGATAACTGTGGTAATTCTAGAGCTAATACATGCAATCAGAACTCTGACCAGTGATGGGATGAGTGCTTTTATTAGATCAAAACCAATCGACGGAGGGCCTCGCGTCCGAAGTCGTTAATTTTGATGAATCTGGATAACTTTTGCCGATCGCATGGTCCAGTACCGGCGACGCATCTTTCAAATGTCTGCCTTATCAACTTTCGATGGTAGTTTCTGCGACTACCATGGTTGTCACGGGTAACGGGGAATCAGGGTTCGATTCCGGAGAGGGAGCCTGAGAAACGGCTACCACATCCAAGGAAGGCAGCAGGCGCGCAAATTACCCACTCCCGGCACGGGGAGGTAGTGACGAAAAATAACGATACGGGACTCTTACGAGGCCTCGTAATCGGAATGAGTACACTTTAAATATTTTAACGAGGAACAATTGGAGGGCAAGTCTGGTGCCAGCAGCCGCGGTAATTCCAGCTCCAATAGCGTATACTAAAATTGTTGCGGTTAAAAAGCTCGTAGTTGCATTTGTGCGCCGCGCTGTCGGTGCACCGCATCCGCGGTGATACTGACACGTCTGCGGAGCATATCGTCGGTGAGCCGGCGGTAATACGCCGGTTCAATATCAAAATCCTATCGCGGTGCTCTTCGGTGAGTGTCGAGGTGGGCCGACAATTTTACTTTGAACAAATTAGAGTGCTCAAAGCGGGCTCAAAATGCTGCTTGAATATTTCGTGCATGGAATAATAGAATATGATCTCGGTTCTATTTTGTTGGTTTTCAGAACTCCGAGGTAATGATTAATAGGGATAACTGGGGGCATTCGTATTGCGACGTTAGAGGTGAAATTCTTGGATCGTCGCAAGACGAACATCAGCGAAAGCATTTGCCAAAGGTGTTTTCATCAATCAAGAACGAAAGTTAGAGGTTCGAAGGCGATTAGATACCGCCCTAGTTCTAACCGTAAATATGTCATCTAGCGATCCGCCGACGTTACTACAATGGCTCGGCGGGCAGCTTCCGGGAAACCAAAGATTTTGGACTCCGGGGGGAGTATGGTTGCAAAGCTGAAACTTAAAGGAATTGACGGAAGGGCACCACCAGGAGTGGAGCCTGCGGCTTAATTTGACTCAACACGGGAAATCTCACCAGGCCCGGACACCGGAAGGATTGACAGATTAACAGCTCTTTCTTGATTCGGTGGGTGGTGGTGCATGGCCGTTCTTAGTTGGTGGAGCGATTTGTCTGGTTAATTCCGGTAACGAACGAGACTCTAGCCTGCTAAATAGGCGTCGTCATTTAGGTGTGCGTGGCTCCGTCACGCAACTCACTGGCGACG
>CAJHUD010000062.1:0-27500 GCA_905146925.1 Autographa gamma | reverse complement strand
GCGCACACCACCGATCAATAAACAGCGCTACATCTTTATTGAAAGTAGCACAAATATTTTGAACTCATATATTTTATCTCAAATTATTTAATCTCATCATTTTATTCTATTATTTATTAGTGTTTTACAACTTTTACAATTTTACTTTTAAATTATTATTGCATTTACAACTTATACAGATTTACGAAAACAATTATTTTGGTTGGGTTAGGTTTAAATTATTCAGTTTTATACTTACCTTCAGCGATGTTCCGCACCCCCGCCAAGTCTTCCACGTCGCAGCAGTCGGCCACTCCCCCGAGGGCCAACCGGGCCACTGTAACAAAAAGCAAAACAAACGTCAGAAGGAGCATAGGGGAATGGGAGGCGGGCAGAGTCCTCTTTCCCGGGGAGGCCCCGGCCGCTTCCCATTGTACCGTTGAAGCAGTGTCCGTTGCAGTGGACCGGTCGCCACCCCTAAATAATGTACCAACGGCCGTCACAACTATGCCGCTTTCTGCGCGAACTGGTAGGGTCCAAGAGGCGAGGGCCTGCGTGACGAAGGCTAAGACGGCACTTAATCTGTCCAGGAATCTTAAAACAGACATAAAGGCTGACGTCACTCAGGCCATCGACAGGCTCTACCAGCTAGTAAAGGAGGATGAATCCCAAGGCCCACGGCTCCCCCCTGCAAACACTTACATGCGTGGGCGGGGAGGGAGTCGAGGGAGTTCTAGAGAAAGAAGGAAGCGGACCGGATTCAGGGAGAGTGGAGGTCACTCAGTTGCTCTCCTCACTAGCCGAGCATTCCAGGCTTATGAGAGAGAGCAACGAGAGAGCCAAAGAGCTGCATACGGCCCTCCAAGCTAAAAAAGAAACACTGGAGGCGATCACTTACGCGAGTGTAGCGGCAAGTGCAAAAGGGCGAAAGCGCACCTTCCCGGCAGCTCTGCACTCGGTGGTGGTCGCTTCCAGAAATGAAATGGAGACGGGAGAGGACGTGCTGCTGAGAGTGCGAAAAGCAGTAAATGCAAAGGCGGGGGGACGTGCAGGTGGAACGGGTCCGAAAGGGCAAAGACCGAAAAGTCGTCATCAGCTGCAGAAACGAGGATATCAGGGACACGCTTCGGAACAAGATCGAGGAGGCCGACCAGCAGCTTGAAGTCCAGGTCGTCAAAAACCTGGACCCCCTCGTCATCTTCAGGGACGTCCTCAGCTCACATTCCAACGAGGACGTACTTCAGTTCCTGAGGTCCCAAAATAAGAAGCTGTTCCAAGACCTGCCAGCTGATGACGACAGGATTGAAATTAAATTTAGGCGGAGAGCCCGAAACGACCTCATCTGCCATGTCGTCGCTCGGGTGTCCCCCACATTGTGGAATCGGCTGCTGGGGGCGTCTGAGGTGTACCTAGACCTACAGCACATTAGGGTGGAGGACCAGTCACCACTGGTCCAATGCTCAATGTGCTTGGGTTACGGCCACAGTAAACGCCTCTGCACCGAGACCACAGAAAAATGTGGGTACTGCGGGGGCCCTCATCAACGCAAAACTTGCGCGGAGAAGCTCGCCAACGCGGCTCCCACTTGCTGCAACTGCGTTTCAGCAAAGCTGGACATGACGGGGCACAATGCGTTCAGCTCAGACTGCCCCGTCCGACGCAGGTGGGACTCGTTGGCTAGAGCAAAGATAGCGTATTGCTGAGGGCTCCATGGCGAACGTCGGCACGAACACCCCCACCAGGGAAAGTTTGGCTTACCCGGTAATGCAGGCCAACCTTCAGCGAAAGGAACTGGCGACCGTAGAGTTGTTTCGGGGAGCTGCAGAGAGGAGGGTTGCACTGGCCTTAATACAAGAGCCATATGTCGGCGGCATAAGAAGGATGAAGGACTACCGTGGGTCACGGATATTCCAGGCGGAGGACGATGGAAACGGGACTGTGAAGGCTGCCATAGCAGTCTTCGACCATGACTGGGACGTCACACAGTTCCCAGAACTCACCACACACAACATCGTCGTGGTGAGGATCCGCACCATCGCCTGGGAACTCACGGTGGTCTCCATCTACTTCGAGCCAGACAAGCCGATGCAGCCCTACCTCGAGCACCTCGGAACGATTCAGCGGAAGCTTGGAGCTCGCAGCCTCATTATCGGGGGTGATTTTAACGCCAAAAGCCCATGGTGGGGAAGCAGATTTGAGGACGTCAGGGGCGAGGAACTGTGCGGTTTCCTCGACGAAAAGGATTTGCAGGTGCTCAACAGCGGCACCACTCCAACGTTTGACACCATCAGAGGCGGAAAATCCTACAGCAGCCACGTAGACCTCACGGTGTGCTCGACGGACCTTCTTTGCCTGGTGGAAGGATGGAGGGTCGACGTTGACTTGACGAGCTCTGACCACAACGGCATCGTATTTAAAGTTAGATTGACGAAATCTACAGGAATGCGCATCAAAACCACCACCAGATTATATAACACAAATAAAGCTAATTGGGTCCAGTTTCATGAGAAACTGGAACAATTAAAAATAGAAAATAAAATAAATAAAATAGAAATAAATAAAATTAATAATAAACAAGATCTAGAACATACCCTTGAAATATATTTAAAATCAATAAAACAATCCTGTGATGCTAGCATTCCTGTAAAGAAAAATCGTCCAAAACTTACCTTGCCGTGGTGGTCCGATGAGCTCACCGCCCTGAAGAAGAAGGTGGCTACCAGGAGGAGAAGGATCCGCTGCGCCGCTCCGGTCCGGAGAGATGGTGTCGTCGCTGAGTACCTGCAAATCAAAAAAGAGTATGAAACGAAGGCCAAAATAGCTCAAGTGCAGAGCTGGAAACAGTTCTGCACAAAACAAAACAGGGAAGGGATGTGGGAGGGGATCTACAGAGTGATCGGAAGGACCTCCACACGACCCGAAGACGTCACCCTCATTAAAAATGGCGAAACCCTCGACCCCGCACGCTCGGCGGCCTTCCTCGCGGAATCCTTCTACCCGGAGGACCGCGAGTCGGAGGACGGCGAGGACCACAAGGCCACCAGGAGTCTCGCTAAGCGGGTGAACGATTGGGTGCATGGTGAGGTACATGACCCGCCGTTCACAGCGCACGAGCTCAGGTCTGTGGTCCGAGCCTTTAATCCGAAAAAGGCGCCGGGCGCCGACGGCTTCACGGCAGACATCTGCAGTCACGCCATTCTCCAGGACTCAGAGTCCTTCCTTGCCTTGGCCAACAAATGCCTCAGTCTAGGGCACTTCCCCAAGCCCTGGAAAGAGGCCACAGTCGTGGTCCTGAGGAAGCCGGGCAAGGACGACTACCGTAGGGCAAAGTCGTACAGACCAATCGGCCTGCTACCTGTCCTCGGTAAGATCCTGGAGAAAATGGTTGTAGCAAGGCTCCAGTGGCACCTGACACCGAGACTGAGTACTCGCCAGTATGGCTTTATGCCACAGCGAAGCACGGAGGGACGCCCTCTATACCCTGGTGAAACCAAATAAAAGCGGAGGTTAAAGACAAAAAACTGATAACGCTAGTGTCACTAGATATAGAGGGGGCCTTCGACAGTGCTTGGTGGCCGGCCATTAGGGTCAGACTGGCTGAGGAACAGTGTCCGGTCAATCTCAGGAGGCTACTGGACAGCTACCTTGACGGCAGATGTGTGAAGCTGAGGTATGCAGGGGTAGAACATGAGAGGGAAACCCAAAAGGGATGCGTCCAGGGATCGATTGGAGGACCGATCCTCTGGAACGTGTTGTTAGATCCCCTCCTCAAGGAGTTGGCTGCAGAAGGAGTCCGCTGTCAAGCATTCGCGGACGACGTTGTTCTGCTGTTCGCTGGGTGTACTGGTTCCGAGGTGCAGCGACAGGCCAATGTCGCCCTCGAGCATGTCTGGAGGTGGGGTGTCAAAAATAAGCTCAAGTTTGCAGCACACAAAACGAGCGCAATGCTCATCACAAACAAGCTCAAATATGACACCCCCCGCCTGAGCATGGGCGGGGTCGACATTGGCATGTCCAAAGAGGTCAAGATTTTAGGGCTGACCATTGACGACAAGTTGACTTTCAACAGTCACGTCGCCAACGTCTGTAGGAAGGCCCTAAATATCTGCAACCAGCTTACCAGAACCGCAAAGATCAGCTGGGGCCTGCACCCGGAAGTCATACGCACGATTTACACAGCGGCAGTGGAGCCAATAGTCTTGTACGCGGCGGCAGCGTGGGCTCCCGCAGCCAACAAAGTCGGGGTCAAAAAACTCCTGGGACGGTACAGAGGGGTGTGGCTCAAAAAATCTGCAAATCATACCGCACGGTCTCCCTAAACTCGGCTCTAATACTGGCCGGGATACTTCCTCTCGACCTGCGCATACAGGAAGCAGCAGCCCTGTATGAAGCGCGCAAAGGGTCGTCCCGGCTAGTACTAGGAGACCGGGAAGTGGAGCGTGTGGTGGATTATGCGGAAATGCCACACCCGGCTCGGCGTCCAGAGCTTAGTTTTAAAAGCCTGGACAACCAAAGCCTGGTAGAACAACACAACGTGCAGACGCGCCGTATTTTTACAGACGGTAGCAAGATAGGGGGTAAGGTCGGAGCTGCGCTGTCCGTGTGGGACAGCCACTCCGAACTGAAAGCCCGTAAACTATCTTTGCCTGCGTACTGCACAGTCTACCAGGCCGAACTGCTGGCACTTTGCCGAGCCACGGACGAGATCCTGAGGTGCGGAGAGAGGAGCTATGGTGTGTACAGTGACTCGATGGCAGCATTGCAGGCGGTCACAAACCATGGCTCCTTGAATCCGCTAGCGTTCCAGGCGCGCAAAAACCTCTGCGAGGCCTTGGCCCGGGGCAAAGATGTCTCCTTGTTCTGGATCAAGGCCCACGCCGGTTTCGAGGGGAATGAGCGCGCCGACATCCTCGCAAAGGAGGCAGCGGTTTCGGGACGGAGAAAGCCGGACTACGACCGGTGCCCGGTTTCTTTCGTCAGGAGTCAGCTTCGCGGCGAATCTCTTGGCGAGTGGAACCGGAGGTACCTGGACGGCGAGACTGCCTCCGTCACGAAGCTGTTCCTCCCAAACGCGGTGGACGCCTTCAGGCTCGTCCGTAAAATTCAACCCCAAGGAGTGATAACGCAGATGCTGACTGGACATGGCGGGTTCTCCCAGTATCTGCACCGGTTCAAGTGCAAGGAGAGCCCGTCATGCATCTGCGACCCCGACGTGCACGAAACTGTGGTGCACCTGATCTTTGATTGCCCAGCCCATGGCTCAAATAGAATGAACCTGCAACAGTCGCTTGAGGTAGAGGTGAGCGCTGCAAACGCTCACTGCCTCATAGCAAACAAAAAGACAAGCAAGCAATTTTTGGAATTCGCAGTGGGCGTTTGCAGCGCTGCTGCTAAAAGAAACAAATAGGTAATTAAAACAATAAGGAAAGAAAATATTATTATTAGAATGAAAAAGTCCCTGACCATGTCAGGGGATCACACGTATTATTATATAAAAAAAAAAAAAAAAAAAAACCTAACCTAACCTAACCTAACCTAACCTAACCTAACCTAACCTAACCTAACCTAACCTAACCTAACCTAACCTAACCTAACCTAACCTAACCTAACCTAACCTAACCTAACCTAACCTAACCTAACCTAACCTAACCTAACCTAACCTAACCTAACCTAACCTAACCTAACCTAACCTAACCTAACCTAACCTAACCTAACCTAACCTAACCTAACCTAACCTAACCTAACCTAACCTAACCTAACCTAACCTAACCTAACCTAACCTAACCTAACCTAACCTAACCTAACCTAACCTAACCTAACCTAACCTAACCTAACCTAACCTAACCTAACCTAACCTAACCTAACCTAACCTAACCTAACCTAACCTAACCTAACCTAACCTAACCTAACCTAACCTAACCTAACCTAACCTAACCTAACCTAACCTAACCTAACCTAACCTAACCTAACCTAACCTAACCTAACCTAACCTAACCTAACCTAACCTAACCTAACCTAACCTAACCTAACCTAACCTAACCTAACCTAACCTAACCTAAACCTAACCTAACCTAACCTAACCTAACCTAACCTAACCTAACCTAACCTAACCTAACCTAACCTAACCTAACCTAACCTAACCTAACCTAACCTAACCTAACCTAACCTAACCTAACCTAACCTAACCTAACCTAACCTAACCTAACCTAACCTAACCTAACCTACCTAACCTAACCTAACCTAACCTAACCTAACCTAACCTAACCTAACCTAACCTAACCTAACCTAACCTAACCTAACCTAACCTAACCTAACCTAACCTAACCTAACCTAACCTAACCTAACCTAACCTAACCTAACCTAACCTAACCTAACCTAACCTAACCTAACCTAACCTAACCTAACCTAACCTAACCTGTCCCGAGAAATTAAGATTTTAGGGCTGACCATTGACGACAAATTGACGTTCAACAGTCATGTCGCCAACGTCTCTAGGAAGGCCCTAAATATCTACAAGCAGCTGCAGAGAACAGCCAAGATCAGCTGGGGCCTGCACCCGGAGGTTATCCGCACCATCTACACGGCGGCAGTAGAGCCAATCGTATTGTACGCGGCGGCAGCGTGGGCTCCCGCAGCAAACAAAGTCGGGGTCAAAAAACTCCTTGGGACGGTACAGAGGGGTGTGGCTCAAAAAATCTGCAAATCATACCGCACGGTCTCCCTAAACTCGGCTCTAATACTGGCCGGGATACTTCCTCTCGACCTGCGCATACAGGAAGCAGCAGCCCTGTATGAAGCGCGCAAAGGGTCGTCCCGGCTAGTACTAGGAGACCGGGAAGTGGAGCGTGTGGTGGATTATGCGGAAATGCCACACCCGGCTCGGCGTCCAGAGCTTAGTTTTAAAAGCCTGGACAACCAAAGCCTGGTAGAACAACACAACGTGCAGACGCGCCGTATTTTTACAGACGGTAGCAAGATAGGGGGTAAGGTCGGAGCTGCGCTGTCCGTGTGGGACAGCCACTCCGAACTGAAAGCCCGTAAACTATCTTTGCCTGCGTACTGCACAGTCTACCAGGCCGAACTGCTGGCACTCTGCCGAGCCACGGACGAGATCCTGAGGTGCGGAGAGAGGAGCTATGGTGTGTACAGTGACTCGATGGCAGCATTGCAGGCGGTCACAAACCATGGCTCCTTGAATCCGCTAGCGTTCCAGGCGCGCAAAAACCTCTGCGAGGCCTTGGCCCGGGGCAAAGATGTCTCCTTGTTCTGGATCAAGGCCCACGCCGGTTTCGAGGGGAATGAGCGCGCCGACATCCTCGCAAAGGAGGCAGCGGTTTCGGGACGGAGAAAGCCGGACTACGACCGGTGCCCGGTTTCTTTCGTCAGGAGTCAGCTTCGCGGCGAATCTCTTGGCGAGTGGAACCGGAGGTACCTGGACGGCGAGACTGCCTCCGTCACGAAGCTGTTCCTCCCAAACGCGGTGGACGCCTTCAGGCTCGTCCGTAAAATTCAACCCCAAGGAGTGATAACGCAGATGCTGACTGGACATGGCGGGTTCTCCCAGTATCTGCACCGGTTCAAGTGCAAGGAGAGCCCGTCATGCATCTGCGACCCCGACGTGCACGAAACTGTGGTGCACCTGATCTTTGATTGCCCAGCCCATGGCTCAAATAGAATGAACCTGCAACAGTCGCTTGAGGTAGAGGTGAGCGCTGCAAACGCTCACTGCCTCATAGCAAACAAAAAGACAAGCAAGCAATTTTTGGAATTCGCAGTGGGCGTTTGCAGCGCTGCTGCTAAAAGAAACAAATAGGTAATTAAAACAATAAGGAAAGAAAATATTATTATAAGAATGAAAAAGTCCCTGACCATGTCAGGGGATCACACGTATTTAATAAAAAAAAAAAAAAAAAAAAAAAAAAAAAAAAAAAAAACCTAACCTAACCTAACCTAACCTAACCTAACCTAACCTAACCTAACCTAACCTAACCTAACCACATTCTCGAAACCAACGCAAGCAACCTAGATAAAGTTGAACTTGAGGCGCTCATCAATCGATTAACATCGTTGATTCGAGACTGCTGCAAGGAAACCATGCCCACCAGAAGCGGAAAAGCCAAGCAGAAACCTCCTTGGTGGAGCGATACGTTGCAACGACTCAAGGGGGAAGTGATAAGCCTTCACCGGCAAATACATTCGGCAAAACGATCTGGCCAACCCCTTGAGGCCCTGCTTCAGGTGCAGCTCACAAAAAAGAAAGAGTATAGTGAGGCAATCAAAGCCGAGTCCACTGCCAATTTCCGCAAGTTTTGTGAGCTGCAGACTAAGGAAAACGTCTGGTCTTTGACCAATCGCCTCCTAAAGGAAACTGCACCCAGAAGACCCCCCACTACATTAAAAGTAGGAAGCAGCTTCACGGCAAATGCAGAGGAAACTGCAAATGCTTTGCTCAAGCATTTTTACCCCGACGATTCCCCGGACCAAACACCACAACAACAACAGCTGCGCACGCATTTCAACAACTTTTCTATTACCACCCCGGACGATCTCCCCTTCACGGAGGAGGAAGTGCTCGAGCAACTCACCTCTATAAACCCCAAAAAAGCTCCCGGTCTGGACAACCTTACATCCGACATCTGCCTCCAGTTTACGAAAATCTTTCCCCGACTTATGACAGATATTTTCAATAGGTGCCTTTCACTCCAATACTTTCCCGGAGTCTGGAAGGAGGCCTATGTGAAGATCATTCCCAAACCTGGGAAAGACGACCACACGGATCTTAAATCTTTCCGCCCCATAGGTCTGCTGCCGGTCTTCGGAAAGCTGTTGGAGAAACTATTTATTAAAAGAGTTGTCCACAAAACAGAAACAGAAAATAAATTAAACAAAAATCAATTTGGCTTCCGTCAACAAATGAACACCACACTTGCCGTACACACCGCGCTAAAACACATCCGCCTAGCAAAAGATAACAAGAAGTTGGTTATCGCAGTGTCATTAGACATCCGGGCGGCGTTTGACAATGCTTGGTGGCCTGCCCTCTTTCAGCGTCTGGCCAAACTTAATATACCCAAAAACATCTACGGGCTTATTAAGGACTACGTAAGGGATCGAACAGTCACCCTCGATCACGCCGGAGTGCGCGCGAGCAAATTACTCACGAAGGGGTGCATACAGGGGTCTGCGTGTGGCCCCGTTTTGTGGAACATGATCTTGGACGACCTCCTAGACATGCAGCTGCCAGCGGGCTGTCACATGCAGGCCTTTGCGGATGATGTGCTCCTGATAGTCACTGCCGACAAACAAGAGGAACTACAAACATTGACAAACACCATCCTAGCCGAAGTCAGTAACTGGGGAGCCAAAGTTAAGCTTAATTTTGGACCAGCGAAAACACAAGTCATAGCTTTCACGCCGAGGGCCAGGTCTGTGCAGCTCCACATGGACGGTACAGACTTGACATTCGTGCCCGAAATTAAATTATTAGGCATCATAATAGATGAAAAACTCCTATTCAGACGACACTTGAAATACGTGATAGGTAAGGCCACGCGCATTTTCAACAAATTGTGCGTTTACGCAAGGCCAACCTGGGGTACACACCCGGAAAATACACGCACTATTTACCTTCACGTCATAGAGCCCATCATTACCTACGCCGCGGGCGTATGGGGTCAAGTGGCAATGAAAAAGAGTGCACGCAAAGAGCTGGCCAGCCTCCAACGGGGCTTCGCGTTAAAGGCCATCCGCGCCTTCAGGACAGTGTCCACCAATGCTGCACTGGCGCTGGCGCAATTCATCCCACTTGACCTCAGAATTCTCGAGGTGCACCATGCTGAACAAACTCGCCTCACCAACACCACTCACTTTTTGCCGGAGGATGTTAGGCTGGAGCAACCTACACCTGTTCGTAATTTACTACACCCAGCCCAGAGAGTTTCAAAATCCGACCTCGACCACCTAGAGGACGACGAAACACACCGAATATATACAGACGGCAGCAAGCAGGATAACGACGCCGTGGGGGCTGCCTTTGTGTGCTTTGACCCAGGTGGCTCAGAACAACCCATCATAACCAAAAAATTCAAATTACACGATTCTTGCACGGTCTTTCAGGCTGAGCTCTTTGCCATCCTGGAGGCCTGCAAATGGGCGACACACAAATACCAAAACACTATCATATACACAGACTCCCAATCTTCACTACTAGCAATAGCAGATAGAAGCAACACACATCCACTCGTCACACAGATACACAAAATAATACACACACACCGCGACACAAAACGGATTACCTTAAAATGGGTCAAGGCGCACATGGGCAATACTGGTAATGAGGCTGCCGATGCTGCGGCAAAACTGGCGACCCTGCTTCACAGGGCGCCTGACTACAGCTCGTTCCCAATGTCTTTCGTAAAGAAAAAGCTCCGCAAGCGTAGCCTGGACCTTTGGCAGGCGCGCTATACGTCCAGCGAACAGGGACAGCACACCAAAAACATCTTTCCTAAATTAACCGACATTGTACACTTCCGTAAACACACAGACACACACTTCCACACAACACAGATACTCACCAACCACGGCTTCCACAAAACTTACTTACACCGATTCCACATCACACCAGACGACCGCTGTCCCTGCAATACCAACACATCCCAGACAGTCACGCACTTGCTGACAGACTGCCCGAGGTTTGCAGCAGAGCGAATGCGGCACGAATCACTCTGTGCATACCACGACATTGACCCGTATAGTTTGGCAGTACTGCTTGAGAGGGAGGACGCGCTGGCAAGCTATGCGGAGCTCGTGAGCCACATCTACTCGAAATTAAAAGCCTATAACGGCACGTGAAAACACAATATTTTAATTTAACGTATATTTATATTGTATCTATATATCGTATTTCTGTATTTATTTATTCTTTGCTATACCAGAAATGAGTCCAAAAATTTAAACAATGGAACAACTCGGGTTGCGGCAGCAAACGTATCAAATAGCGTGAGCTGCCGCAACTAACAAATTGCGAAACAAAAAGCTTTCTAACTTGGAAAACAAAATTCAATAAAAAAAAAAAAAACCTAACCTAACCTAACCGGTATACAAAATTTTTAATTTTTGTGCGATTTTGTTCAAACTTTTTTGTAAACGTGTCTAATCTGATCTAATTATTGACCTTCGCGCCTTTACACGCGAAAATATTTGATATTTTTCGTATTTATACGAAAATTCTTGTTTTTTATTGCTATATAGCGATATATTTATCTTTGACACGTCATAACTTCGCTGTTTATCAGTGGATTGTCGTGATTTCTTCGTTGACCTATAGCTCAAGACGTCTGCTTTCGTTTGAGTATAATTTTGGCACCCTATTTTAAAAACAAATAGCTTTTATTATTAAAAAACATCTAAAAATAGTAACATTTTAAAATTCAATTTCTTCAAAAACGGTTTAGTCAAAATTTCATCTGTTTATATTAGTTTGTAGGTCTCTTACAGACCTTCCTAAATATATAGCACACGTATTGCGTGTCTATATAGTTCTTCAAAATTTTTATATTTTAAAAATATTCTAAAAATAACAGTTTTTCACGGTTTTTCAGGGAAATTTGTTCCCGGACCCCCAAAAATTTTTACGCCATTCGCTTGCAAACGTCCAGCCGAATCCAACGGTACCACTCCCGTGGCGCTCCGACTACCAGGAGCCGAGGAAACTACGAATTTGTGTGTTCCCGACCAAAATAACATCTTGTGGAGTCATTCATAAGTACTTGAAATCCACCTAAGTCGGCCGCACAAATAATTCACTTGTATACAAAATTTTTAATTTTTGTGCGATTTTGTTCAAACTTTTTTGTAAACGTGTCTAATCTGATCTAATTATTGACCTTCGCGCCTTTACACGCGAAAATATTTGATATTTTTCGTATTTATACGAAAATTCTTGTTTTTTATTGCTATATAGCGATATATTTATCTTTGACACGTCATAACTTCGCTGTTTATCAGTGGATTGTCGTGATTTCTTCGTTAACCTATAGCTCAAGACGTCTGCTTTCGTTTGAGTATAATTTTGGCACCCTATTTTAAAAACAAATAGCTTTTATTATTAAAAAACATCTAAAAATAGTAACATTTTAAAATTCAATTTCTTCAAAAACGGTTTAGTCAAAATTTCATTTGTTTATATTAGTTTGTAGGTCTCTTACAGACCTTCCTAAATATATAGCACACGTATTGCGTGTCTATATAGTTCTTCAAAATTTTTATATTTTAAAAATATTCTAAAAATAACAGTTTTTCACGGTTTTTCAGGGAAATTTGTTCCCGGACCCCCAAAAATTTTTACGCCATTCGCTTGCAAACGTCCAGCCGAATCCAACGGTACCACTCCCGTGGCGCTCCGACTACCAGGAGCCGAGGAAACTACGAATTTGTGTGTTCCCGACCAAAATAACATCTTGTGGAGTCATTCATAAGTACTTGAAATCCACCTAAGTCGGCCGCACAAATAATTCACTTGTATACAAAATTTTTAATTTTTGTGCGATTTTGTTCAAACTTTTTTGTAAACGTGTCTAATCTGATCTAATTATTGACCTTCGCGCCTTTACACGCGAAAATATTTGATATTTTTCGTATTTATACGAAAATTCTTGTTTTTTATTGCTATATAGCGATATATTTATCTTTGACACGTCATAACTTCGCTGTTTATCAGTGGATTGTCGTGATTTCTTCGTTGACCTATAGCTCAAGACGTCTGCTTTCGTTTGAGTATAATTTTGGCACCCTATTTTAAAAACAAATAGCTTTTATTATTAAAAAACATCTAAAAATAGTAACATTTTAAAATTCAATTTCTTCAAAAACGGTTTAGTCAAAATTTCATCTGTTTATATTAGTTTGTAGGTCTCTTACAGACCTTCCTAAATATATAGCACACGTATTGCGTGTCTATATAGTTCTTCAAAATTTTTATATTTTAAAAATATTCTAAAAATAACAGTTTTTCACGGTTTTTCAGGGAAATTTGTTCCCGGACCCCCAAAAATTTTTACGCCATTCGCTTGCAAACGTCCAGCCGAATCCAACGGTACCACTCCCGTGGCGCTCCGACTACCAGGAGCCGAGGAAACTACGAATTTGTGTGTTCCCGACCAAAATAACATCTTGTGGAGTCATTCATAAGTACTTGAAATCCACCTAAGTCGGCCGCACAAATAATTCACTTGTATACAAAATTTTTAATTTTTGTGCGATTTTGTTCAAACTTTTTTGTAAACGTGTCTAATCTGATCTAATTATTGACCTTCGCGCCTTTACACGCGAAAATATTTGATATTTTTCGTATTTATACGAAAATTCTTGTTTTTTATTGCTATATAGCGATATATTTATCTTTGACACGTCATAACTTCGCTGTTTATCAGTGGATTGTCGTGATTTCTTCGTTCACCTATAGCTCAAGACGTCTGCTTTCGTTTGAGTATAATTTTGGCACCCTATTTTAAAAACAAATAGCTTTTATTATTAAAAAACATCTAAAAATAGTAACATTTTAAAATTCAATTTCTTCAAAAACGGTTTAGTCAAAATTTCATCTGTTTATATTAGTTTGTAGGTCTCTTACAGACCTTCCTAAATATATAGCACACGTATTGCGTGTCTATATAGTTCTTCAAAATTTTTATATTTTAAAAATATTCTAAAAATAACAGTTTTTCACGGTTTTTTCAGGGAAATTTGTTCCCGGACCCCCAAAAATTTTTACGCCATTCGCTTGCAAACGTCCAGCCGAATCCAACGGTACCACTCCCGTGGCGCTCCGACTACCAGGAGCCGAGGAAACTACGAATTTGTGTGTTCCCGACCAAAATAACATCTTGTGGAGTCATTCATAAGTACTTGAAATCCACCTAAGTCGGCCGCACAAATAATTCACTTGTATACAAAATTTTTAATTTTTGTGCGATTTTGTTCAAACTTTTTTGTAAACGTGTCTAATCTGATCTAATTATTGACCTTCGCGCCTTTACACGCGAAAATATTTGATATTTTTCGTATTTATACGAAAATTCTTGTTTTTTATTGCTATATAGCGATATATTTATCTTTGACACGTCATAACTTCGCTGTTTATCAGTGGATTGTCGTGATTTCTTCGTTGACCTATAGCTCAAGACGTCTGCTTTCGTTTGAGTATAATTTTGGCACCCTATTTTAAAAACAAATAGCTTTTATTATTAAAAAACATCTAAAAATAGTAACATTTTAAAATTCAATTTCTTCAAAAACGGTTTAGTCAAAATTTCATCTGTTTATATTAGTTTGTAGGTCTCTTACAGACCTTCCTAAATATATAGCACACGTATTGCGTGTCTATATAGTTCTTCAAAATTTTTATATTTTAAAAATATTCTAAAAATAACAGTTTTTCACGGTTTTTCAGGGAAATTTGTTCCCGGACCCCCAAAAATTTTTACGCCATTCGCTTGCAAACGTCCAGCCGAATCCAACGGTACCACTCCCGTGGCGCTCCGACTACCAGGAGCCGAGGAAACTACGAATTTGTGTGTTCCCGACCAAAATAACATCTTGTGGAGTCATTCATAAGTACTTGAAATCCACCTAAGTCGGCCGCACAAATAATTCACTTGTATACAAAATTTTTAATTTTTGTGCGATTTTGTTCAAACTTTTTTGTAAACGTGTCTAATCTGATCTAATTATTGACCTTCGCGCCTTTACACGCGAAAATATTTGATATTTTTCGTATTTATACGAAAATTCTTGTTTTTTATTGCTATATAGCGATATATTTATCTTTGACACGTCATAACTTCGCTGTTTATCAGTGGATTGTCGTGATTTCTTCGTTGACCTATAGCTCAAGACGTCTGCTTTCGTTTGAGTATAATTTTGGCACCCTATTTTAAAAACAAATAGCTTTTATTATTAAAAAACATCTAAAAATAGTAACATTTTAAAATTCAATTTCTTCAAAAACGGTTTAGTCAAAATTTCATCTGTTTATATTAGTTTGTAGGTCTCTTACAGACCTTCCTAAATATATAGCACACGTATTGCGTGTCTATATAGTTCTTCAAAATTTTTATATTTTAAAAATATTCTAAAAATAACAGTTTTTCACGGTTTTTCAGGGAAATTTGTTCCCGGACCCCCAAAAATTTTTACGCCATTCGCTTGCAAACGTCCAGCCGAATCCAACGGTACCACTCCCGTGGCGCTCCGACTACCAGGAGCCGAGGAAACTACGAATTTGTGTGTTCCCGACCAAAATAACATCTTGTGGAGTCATTCATAAGTACTTGAAATCCACCTAAGTCGGCCGCACAAATAATTCACTTGTATACAAAATTTTTAATTTTTGTGCGATTTTGTTCAAACTTTTTTGTAAACGTGTCTAATCTGATCTAATTATTGACCTTCGCGCCTTTACACGCGAAAATATTTGATATTTTTCGTATTTATACGAAAATTCTTGTTTTTTATTGCTATATAGCGATATATTTATCTTTGACACGTCATAACTTCGCTGTTTATCAGTGGATTGTCGTGATTTCTTCGTTCACCTATAGCTCAAGACGTCTGCTTTCGTTTGAGTATAATTTTGGCACCCTATTTTAAAAACAAATAGCTTTTATTATTAAAAAACATCTAAAAATAGTAACATTTTAAAATTCAATTTCTTCAAAAACGGTTTAGTCAAAATTTCATCTGTTTATATTAGTTTGTAGGTCTCTTACAGACCTTCCTAAATATATAGCACACGTATTGCGTGTCTATATAGTTCTTCAAAATTTTTATATTTTAAAAATATTCTAAAAATAACAGTTTTTCACGGTTTTTCAGGGAAATTTGTTCCCGGACCCCCAAAAATTTTTACGCCATTCGCTTGCAAACGTCCAGCCGAATCCAACGGTACCACTCCCGTGGCGCTCCGACTACCAGGAGCCGAGGAAACTACGAATTTGTGTGTTCCCGACCAAAATAACATCTTGTGGAGTCATTCATAAGTACTTGAAATCCACCTAAGTCGGCCGCACAAATAATTCACTTGTATACAAAATTTTTAATTTTTGTGCGATTTTGTTCAAACTTTTTTGTAAACGTGTCTAATCTGATCTAATTATTGACCTTCGCGCCTTTACACGCGAAAATATTTGATATTTTTCGTATTTATACGAAAATTCTTGTTTTTTATTGCTATATAGCGATATATTTATCTTTGACACGTCATAACTTCGCTGTTTATCAGTGGATTGTCGTGATTTCTTCGTTGACCTATAGCTCAAGACGTCTGCTTTCGTTTGAGTATAATTTTGGCACCCTATTTTAAAAACAAATAGCTTTTATTATTAAAAAACATCTAAAAATAGTAACATTTTAAAATTCAATTTCTTCAAAAACGGTTTAGTCAAAATTTCATCTGTTTATATTAGTTTGTAGGTCTCTTACAGACCTTCCTAAATATATAGCACACGTATTGCGTGTCTATATAGTTCTTCAAAATTTTTATATTTTAAAAATATTCTAAAAATAACAGTTTTTCACGGTTTTCAGGGAAATTTGTTCCCGGACCCCCAAAAATTTTTACGCCATTCGCTTGCAAACGTCCAGCCGAATCCAACGGTACCACTCCCGTGGCGCTCCGACTACCAGGAGCCGAGGAAACTACGAATTTGTGTGTTCCCGACCAAAATAACATCTTGTGGAGTCATTCATAAGTACTTGAAATCCACCTAAGTCGGCCGCACAAATAATTCACTTGTATACAAAATTTTTAATTTTTGTGCGATTTTGTTCAAACTTTTTTGTAAACGTGTCTAATCTGATCTAATTATTGACCTTCGCGCCTTTACACGCGAAAATATTTGATATTTTTCGTATTTATACGAAAATTCTTGTTTTTTATTGCTATATAGCGATATATTTATCTTTGACACGTCATAACTTCGCTGTTTATCAGTGGATTGTCGTGATTTCTTCGTTCACCTATAGCTCAAGACGTCTGCTTTCGTTTGAGTATAATTTTGGCACCCTATTTTAAAAACAAATAGCTTTTATTATTAAAAAACATCTAAAAATAGTAACATTTTAAAATTCAATTTCTTCAAAAACGGTTTAGTCAAAATTTCATCTGTTTATATTAGTTTGTAGGTCTCTTACAGACCTTCCTAAATATATAGCACACGTATTGCGTGTCTATATAGTTCTTCAAAATTTTTATATTTTAAAAATATTCTAAAAATAACAGTTTTTCACGGTTTTTCAGGGAAATTTGTTCCCGGACCCCCAAAAATTTTTACGCCATTCGCTTGCAAACGTCCAGCCGAATCCAACGGTACCACTCCCGTGGCGCTCCGACTACCAGGAGCCGAGGAAACTACGAATTTGTGTGTTCCCGACCAAAATAACATCTTGTGGAGTCATTCATAAGTACTTGAAATCCACCTAAGTCGGCCGCACAAATAATTCACTTGTATACAAAATTTTTAATTTTTGTGCGATTTTGTTCAAACTTTTTTGTAAACGTGTCTAATCTGATCTAATTATTGACCTTCGCGCCTTTACACGCGAAAATATTTGATATTTTTCGTATTTATACGAAAATTCTTGTTTTTTATTGCTATATAGCGATATATTTATCTTTGACACGTCATAACTTCGCTGTTTATCAGTGGATTGTCGTGATTTCTTCGTTCACCTATAGCTCAAGACGTCTGCTTTCGTTTGAGTATAATTTTGGCACCCTATTTTAAAAACAAATAGCTTTTATTATTAAAAAACATCTAAAAATAGTAACATTTTAAAATTCAATTTCTTCAAAAACGGTTTAGTCAAAATTTCATCTGTTTATATTAGTTTGTAGGTCTCTTACAGACCTTCCTAAATATATAGCACACGTATTGCGTGTCTATATAGTTCTTCAAAATTTTTATATTTTAAAAATATTCTAAAAATAACAGTTTTTCACGGTTTTTCAGGGAAATTTGTTCCCGGACCCCCAAAAATTTTTACGCCATTCGCTTGCAAACGTCCAGCCGAATCCAACGGTACCACTCCCGTGGCGCTCCGACTACCAGGAGCCGAGGAAACTACGAATTTGTGTGTTCCCGACCAAAATAACATCTTGTGGAGTCATTCATAAGTACTTGAAATCCACCTAAGTCGGCCGCACAAATAATTCACTTGTATACAAAATTTTTAATTTTTGTGCGATTTTGTTCAAACTTTTTTGTAAACGTGTCTAATCTGATCTAATTATTGACCTTCGCGCCTTTACACGCGAAAATATTTGATATTTTTCGTATTTATACGAAAATTCTTGTTTTTTATTGCTATATAGCGATATATTTATCTTTGACACGTCATAACTTCGCTGTTTATCAGTGGATTGTCGTGATTTCTTCGTTGACCTATAGCTCAAGACGTCTGCTTTCGTTTGAGTATAATTTTGGCACCCTATTTTAAAAACAAATAGCTTTTATTATTAAAAAACATCTAAAAATAGTAACATTTTAAAATTCAATTTCTTCAAAAACGGTTTAGTCAAAATTTCATCTGTTTATATTAGTTTGTAGGTCTCTTACAGACCTTCCTAAATATATAGCACACGTATTGCGTGTCTATATAGTTCTTCAAAATTTTTATATTTTAAAAATATTCTAAAAATAACAGTTTTTCACGGTTTTCAGGGAAATTTGTTCCCGGACCCCCAAAAATTTTTACGCCATTCGCTTGCAAACGTCCAGCCGAATCCAACGGTACCACTCCCGTGGCGCTCCGACTACCAGGAGCCGAGGAAACTACGAATTTGTGTGTTCCCGACCAAAATAACATCTTGTGGAGTCATTCATAAGTACTTGAAATCCACCTAAGTCGGCCGCACAAATAATTCACTTGTATACAAAATTTTTAATTTTTGTGCGATTTTGTTCAAACTTTTTTGTAAACGTGTCTAATCTGATCTAATTATTGACCTTCGCGCCTTTACACGCGAAAATATTTGATATTTTTCGTATTTATACGAAAATTCTTGTTTTTTATTGCTATATAGCGATATATTTATCTTTGACACGTCATAACTTCGCTGTTTATCAGTGGATTGTCGTGATTTCTTCGTTGACCTATAGCTCAAGACGTCTGCTTTCGTTTGAGTATAATTTTGGCACCCTATTTTAAAAACAAATAGCTTTTATTATTAAAAAACATCTAAAAATAGTAACATTTTAAAATTCAATTTCTTCAAAAACGGTTTAGTCAAAATTTCATCTGTTTATATTAGTTTGTAGGTCTCTTACAGACCTTCCTAAATATATAGCACACGTATTGCGTGTCTATATAGTTCTTCAAAATTTTTATATTTTAAAAATATTCTAAAAATAACAGTTTTTCACGGTTTTCAGGGAAATTTGTTCCCGGACCCCCAAAAATTTTTACGCCATTCGCTTGCAAACGTCCAGCCGAATCCAACGGTACCACTCCCGTGGCGCTCCGACTACCAGGAGCCGAGGAAACTACGAATTTGTGTGTTCCCGACCAAAATAACATCTTGTGGAGTCATTCATAAGTACTTGAAATCCACCTAAGTCGGCCGCACAAATAATTCACTTGTATACAAAATTTTTAATTTTTGTGCGATTTTGTTCAAACTTTTTTGTAAACGTGTCTAATCTGATCTAATTATTGACCTTCGCGCCTTTACACGCGAAAATATTTGATATTTTTCGTATTTATACGAAAATTCTTGTTTTTTATTGCTATATAGCGATATATTTATCTTTGACACGTCATAACTTCGCTGTTTATCAGTGGATTGTCGTGATTTCTTCGTTCACCTATAGCTCAAGACGTCTGCTTTCGTTTGAGTATAATTTTGGCACCCTATTTTAAAAACAAATAGCTTTTATTATTAAAAAACATCTAAAAATAGTAACATTTTAAAATTCAATTTCTTCAAAAACGGTTTAGTCAAAATTTCATCTGTTTATATTAGTTTGTAGGTCTCTTACAGACCTTCCTAAATATATAGCACACGTATTGCGTGTCTATATAGTTCTTCAAAATTTTTATATTTTAAAAATATTCTAAAAATAACAGTTTTTCACGGTTTTTCAGGGAAATTTGTTCCCGGACCCCCAAAAATTTTTACGCCATTCGCTTGCAAACGTCCAGCCGAATCCAACGGTACCACTCCCGTGGCGCTCCGACTACCAGGAGCCGAGGAAACTACGAATTTGTGTGTTCCCGACCAAAATAACATCTTGTGGAGTCATTCATAAGTACTTGAAATCCACCTAAGTCGGCCGCACAAATAATTCACTTGTATACAAAATTTTTAATTTTTGTGCGATTTTGTTCAAACTTTTTTGTAAACGTGTCTAATCTGATCTAATTATTGACCTTCGCGCCTTTACACGCGAAAATATTTGATATTTTTCGTATTTATACGAAAATTCTTGTTTTTTATTGCTATATAGCGATATATTTATCTTTGACACGTCATAACTTCGCTGTTTATCAGTGGATTGTCGTGATTTCTTCGTTCACCTATAGCTCAAGACGTCTGCTTTCGTTTGAGTATAATTTTGGCACCCTATTTTAAAAACAAATAGCTTTTATTATTAAAAAACATCTAAAAATAGTAACATTTTAAAATTCAATTTCTTCAAAAACGGTTTAGTCAAAATTTCATCTGTTTATATTAGTTTGTAGGTCTCTTACAGACCTTCCTAAATATATAGCACACGTATTGCGTGTCTATATAGTTCTTCAAAATTTTTATATTTTAAAAATATTCTAAAAATAACAGTTTTTCACGGTTTTTCAGGGAAATTTGTTCCCGGACCCCCAAAAATTTTTACGCCATTCGCTTGCAAACGTCCAGCCGAATCCAACGGTACCACTCCCGTGGCGCTCCGACTACCAGGAGCCGAGGAAACTACGAATTTGTGTGTTCCCGACCAAAATAACATCTTGTGGAGTCATTCATAAGTACTTGAAATCCACCTAAGTCGGCCGCACAAATAATTCACTTGTATACAAAATTTTTAATTTTTGTGCGATTTTGTTCAAACTTTTTTGTAAACGTGTCTAATCTGATCTAATTATTGACCTTCGCGCCTTTACACGCGAAAATATTTGATATTTTTCGTATTTATACGAAAATTCTTGTTTTTTATTGCTATATAGCGATATATTTATCTTTGACACGTCATAACTTCGCTGTTTATCAGTGGATTGTCGTGATTTCTTCGTTGACCTATAGCTCAAGACGTCTGCTTTCGTTTGAGTATAATTTTGGCACCCTATTTTAAAAACAAATAGCTTTTATTATTAAAAAACATCTAAAAATAGTAACATTTTAAAATTCAATTTCTTCAAAAACGGTTTAGTCAAAATTTCATCTGTTTATATTAGTTTGTAGGTCTCTTACAGACCTTCCTAAATATATAGCACACGTATTGCGTGTCTATATAGTTCTTCAAAATTTTTATATTTTAAAAATATTCTAAAAATAACAGTTTTTCACGGTTTTCAGGGAAATTTGTTCCCGGACCCCCAAAAATTTTTACGCCATTCGCTTGCAAACGTCCAGCCGAATCCAACGGTACCACTCCCGTGGCGCTCCGACTACCAGGAGCCGAGGAAACTACGAATTTGTGTGTTCCCGACCAAAATAACATCTTGTGGAGTCATTCATAAGTACTTGAAATCCACCTAAGTCGGCCGCACAAATAATTCACTTGTATACAAAATTTTTAATTTTTGTGCGATTTTGTTCAAACTTTTTTGTAAACGTGTCTAATCTGATCTAATTATTGACCTTCGCGCCTTTACACGCGAAAATATTTGATATTTTTCGTATTTATACGAAAATTCTTGTTTTTTATTGCTATATAGCGATATATTTATCTTTGACACGTCATAACTTCGCTGTTTATCAGTGGATTGTCGTGATTTCTTCGTTCACCTATAGCTCAAGACGTCTGCTTTCGTTTGAGTATAATTTTGGCACCCTATTTTAAAAACAAATAGCTTTTATTATTAAAAAACATCTAAAAATAGTAACATTTTAAAATTCAATTTCTTCAAAAACGGTTTAGTCAAAATTTCATCTGTTTATATTAGTTTGTAGGTCTCTTACAGACCTTCCTAAATATATAGCACACGTATTGCGTGTCTATATAGTTCTTCAAAATTTTTATATTTTAAAAATATTCTAAAAATAACAGTTTTTCACGGTTTTTCAGGGAAATTTGTTCCCGGACCCCCAAAAATTTTTACGCCATTCGCTTGCAAACGTCCAGCCGAATCCAACGGTACCACTCCCGTGGCGCTCCGACTACCAGGAGCCGAGGAAACTACGAATTTGTGTGTTCCCGACCAAAATAACATCTTGTGGAGTCATTCATAAGTACTTGAAATCCACCTAAGTCGGCCGCACAAATAATTCACTTGTATACAAAATTTTTAATTTTTGTGCGATTTTGTTCAAACTTTTTTGTAAACGTGTCTAATCTGATCTAATTATTGACCTTCGCGCCTTTACACGCGAAAATATTTGATATTTTTCGTATTTATACGAAAATTCTTGTTTTTTATTGCTATATAGCGATATATTTATCTTTGACACGTCATAACTTCGCTGTTTATCAGTGGATTGTCGTGATTTCTTCGTTGACCTATAGCTCAAGACGTCTGCTTTCGTTTGAGTATAATTTTGGCACCCTATTTTAAAAACAAATAGCTTTTATTATTAAAAAACATCTAAAAATAGTAACATTTTAAAATTCAATTTCTTCAAAAACGGTTTAGTCAAAATTTCATCTGTTTATATTAGTTTGTAGGTCTCTTACAGACCTTCCTAAATATATAGCACACGTATTGCGTGTCTATATAGTTCTTCAAAATTTTTATATTTTAAAAATATTCTAAAAATAACAGTTTTTCACGGTTTTTCAGGGAAATTTGTTCCCGGACCCCCAAAAATTTTTACGCCATTCGCTTGCAAACGTCCAGCCGAATCCAACGGTACCACTCCCGTGGCGCTCCGACTACCAGGAGCCGAGGAAACTACGAATTTGTGTGTTCCCGACCAAAATAACATCTTGTGGAGTCATTCATAAGTACTTGAAATCCACCTAAGTCGGCCGCACAAATAATTCACTTGTATACAAAATTTTTAATTTTTGTGCGATTTTGTTCAAACTTTTTTGTAAACGTGTCTAATCTGATCTAATTATTGACCTTCGCGCCTTTACACGCGAAAATATTTGATATTTTTCGTATTTATACGAAAATTCTTGTTTTTTATTGCTATATAGCGATATATTTATCTTTGACACGTCATAACTTCGCTGTTTATCAGTGGATTGTCGTGATTTCTTCGTTGACCTATAGCTCAAGACGTCTGCTTTCGTTTGAGTATAATTTTGGCACCCTATTTTAAAAACAAATAGCTTTTATTATTAAAAAACATCTAAAAATAGTAACATTTTAAAATTCAATTTCTTCAAAAACGGTTTAGTCAAAATTTCATCTGTTTATATTAGTTTGTAGGTCTCTTACAGACCTTCCTAAATATATAGCACACGTATTGCGTGTCTATATAGTTCTTCAAAATTTTTATATTTTAAAAATATTCTAAAAATAACAGTTTTTCACGGTTTTTCAGGGAAATTTGTTCCCGGACCCCCAAAAATTTTCACGCCATTCGCTTGCAAACGTCCAGCCGAATCCAACGGTACCACTCCCGTGGCGCTCCGACTACCAGGAGCCGAGGAAACTACGAATTTGTGTGTTCCCGACCAAAATAACATCTTGTGGAGTCATTCATAAGTACTTGAAATCCACCTAAGTCGGCCGCACAAATAATTCACTTGTATACAAAATTTTTAATTTTTGTGCGATTTTGTTCAAACTTTTTTGTAAACGTGTCTAATCTGATCTAATTATTGACCTTCGCGCCTTTACACGCGAAAATATTTGATATTTTTCGTATTTATACGAAAATTCTTGTTTTTTATTGCTATATAGCGATATATTTATCTTTGACACGTCATAACTTCGCTGTTTATCAGTGGATTGTCGTGATTTCTTCGTTCACCTATAGCTCAAGACGTCTGCTTTCGTTTGAGTATAATTTTGGCACCCTATTTTAAAAACAAATAGCTTTTATTATTAAAAAACATCTAAAAATAGTAACATTTTAAAATTCAATTTCTTCAAAAACGGTTTAGTCAAAATTTCATCTGTTTATATTAGTTTGTAGGTCTCTTACAGACCTTCCTAAATATATAGCACACGTATTGCGTGTCTATATAGTTCTTCAAAATTTTTATATTTTAAAAATATTCTAAAAATAACAGTTTTTCACGGTTTTTCAGGGAAATTTGTTCCCGGACCCCCAAAAATTTTTACGCCATTCGCTTGCAAACGTCCAGCCGAATCCAACGGTACCACTCCCGTGGCGCTCCGACTACCAGGAGCCGAGGAAACTACGAATTTGTGTGTTCCCGACCAAAATAACATCTTGTGGAGTCATTCATAAGTACTTGAAATCCACCTAAGTCGGCCGCACAAATAATTCACTTGTATACAAAATTTTTAATTTTTGTGCGATTTTGTTCAAACTTTTTTGTAAACGTGTCTAATCTGATCTAATTATTGACCTTCGCGCCTTTACACGCGAAAATATTTGATATTTTTCGTATTTATACGAAAATTCTTGTTTTTTATTGCTATATAGCGATATATTTATCTTTGACACGTCATAACTTCGCTGTTTATCAGTGGATTGTCGTGATTTCTTCGTTCACCTATAGCTCAAGACGTCTGCTTTCGTTTGAGTATAATTTTGGCACCCTATTTTAAAAACAAATAGCTTTTATTATTAAAAAACATCTAAAAATAGTAACATTTTAAAATTCAATTTCTTCAAAAACGGTTTAGTCAAAATTTCATCTGTTTATATTAGTTTGTAGGTCTCTTACAGACCTTCCTAAATATATAGCACACGTATTGCGTGTCTATATAGTTCTTCAAAATTTTTATATTTTAAAAATATTCTAAAAATAACAGTTTTTCACGGTTTTTCAGGGAAATTTGTTCCCGGACCCCCAAAAATTTTTACGCCATTCGCTTGCAAACGTCCAGCCGAATCCAACGGTACCACTCCCGTGGCGCTCCGACTACCAGGAGCCGAGGAAACTACGAATTTGTGTGTTCCCGACCAAAATAACATCTTGTGGAGTCATTCATAAGTACTTGAAATCCACCTAAGTCGGCCGCACAAATAATTCACTTGTATACAAAATTTTTAATTTTTGTGCGATTTTGTTCAAACTTTTTTGTAAACGTGTCTAATCTGATCTAATTATTGACCTTCGCGCCTTTACACGCGAAAATATTTGATATTTTTCGTATTTATACGAAAATTCTTGTTTTTTATTGCTATATAGCGATATATTTATCTTTGACACGTCATAACTTCGCTGTTTATCAGTGGATTGTCGTGATTTCTTCGTTGACCTATAGCTCAAGACGTCTGCTTTCGTTTGAGTATAATTTTGGCACCCTATTTTAAAAACAAATAGCTTTTATTATTAAAAAACATCTAAAAATAGTAACATTTTAAAATTCAATTTCTTCAAAAACGGTTTAGTCAAAATTTCATCTGTTTATATTAGTTTGTAGGTCTCTTACAGACCTTCCTAAATATATAGCACACGTATTGCGTGTCTATATAGTTCTTCAAAATTTTTATACTTTAAAATATTCTAAAAATAACAGTTTTTCACGGTTTTTCAGGGAAATTTGTTCCCGGACCCCCCAAAAATTTTCACGCCATTCGCTTGCAAACGTCCAGCCGAATCCAACGGTACCACTCCCGTGGCGCTCCGACTACCAGGAGCCGAGGAAACTACGAATTTGTGTGTTCCCGACCAAAATAACATCTTGTGGAGTCATTCATAAGTACTTGAAATCCACCTAAGTCGGCCGCACAAATAATTCACTTGTATACAAAATTTTTAATTTTTGTGCGATTTTGTTCAAACTTTTTTGTAAACGTGTCTAATCTGATCTAATTATTGACCTTCGCGCCTTTACACGCGAAAATATTTGATATTTTTCGTATTTATACGAAAATTCTTGTTTTTTATTGCTATATAGCGATATATTTATCTTTGACACGTCATAACTTCGCTGTTTATCAGTGGATTGTCGTGATTTCTTCGTTGACCTATAGCTCAAGACGTCTGCTTTCGTTGAGTATAATTTTGGCACCCTATTTTAAAAACAAATAGCTTTTATTATTAAAAAACATCTAAAAATAGTAACATTTTAAAATTCAATTTCTTCAAAAACGGTTTAGTCAAAATTTCATCTGTTTATATTAGTTTGTAGGTCTCTTACAGACCTTCCTAAATATATAGCACACGTATTGCGTGTCTATATAGTTCTTCAAAATTTTTATATTTTAAAAATATTCTAAAAATAACAGTTTTTCACGGTTTTCAGGGAAATTTGTTCCCGGACCCCCAAAAATTTTTACGCCATTCGCTTGCAAACGTCCAGCCGAATCCAACGGTACCACTCCCGTGGCGCTCCGACTACCAGGAGCCGAGGAAACTACGAATTTGTGTGTTCCCGACCAAAATAACATCTTGTGGAGTCATTCATAAGTACTTGAAATCCACCTAAGTCGGCCGCACAAATAATTCACTTGTATACAAAATTTTTAATTTTTGTGCGATTTTGTTCAAACTTTTTGTAAACGTGTCTAATCTGATCTAATTATTGACCTTCGCGCCTTTACACGCGAAAATATTTGATATTTTTCGTATTTATACGAAAATTCTTGTTTTTTATTGCTATATAGCGATATATTTATCTTTGACACGTCATAACTTCGCTGTTTATCAGTGGATTGTCGTGATTTCTTCGTTGACCTATAGCTCAAGACGTCTGCTTTCGTTTGAGTATAATTTTGGCACCCTATTTTAAAAACAAATAGCTTTTATTATTAAAAAACATCTAAAAATAGTAACATTTTAAAATTCAATTTCTTCAAAAACGGTTTAGTCAAAATTTCATCTGTTTATATTAGTTTGTAGGTCTCTTACAGACCTTCCTAAATATATAGCACACGTATTGCGTGTCTATATAGTTCTTCAAAATTTTTATATTTTAAAAATATTCTAAAAATAACAGTTTTTCACGGTTTTTTCAGGGAAATTTGTTCCCGGACCCCCAAAAATTTTCACGCCATTCGCTTGCAAACGTCCAGCCGAATCCAACGGTACCACTCCCGTGGCGCTCCGACTACCAGGAGCCGAGGAAACTACGAATTTGTGTGTTCCCGACCAAAATAACATCTCGTGGAGTCATTCATAAGTACTTGAAATCCACCTAAGTCGGCCGCACAAATAATTCACTTGTATACAAAATTTTTAATTTTTGTGCGATTTTGTTCAAACTTTTTTGTAAACGTG
>CAJHUD010000061.1:0-32003 GCA_905146925.1 Autographa gamma | reverse complement strand
AACCAACCTTTTACAAACAAAACCTTGGCAAACCTAACATAATCAAACCTAACTTTATCAAACCTAACTGTACCAATTTCCTACGGAATTGATATGGCCCGGAGCAAACGGGTGGGTGGGAGGGTTTTTTTTTTCGGATTTCCAGGACCTTTAAATGTCCGATCACGGCGTAAGTGGTGTCGTTGGCTTTGTCTTGTTGATTGCTACCTGAATAAGTAAAAATATCATGTACCATAAAACAAAAAAATCTGAAAAAACTTGAAAAAAATGTTTTTCTGTAAAAAAAAGTATGAATATACCCCGAGTATAATATATGGTTACAAAGGGTACACAAAAACCCTATTAAAAAGATACTAAACTAACAAGGTTTTCATTAAATAAAATCTAAGATTCTTATTACAATGTATTTCATAAAATTTTAATCTTCTAATTATCCAAAATAATATATTCGGTGCTTCTGATACTAAAAAAAAACTTAACCGACGTCCCGATGAATAAAAAATTGTTGAAGAAAAAGGGATGGGATATTAAAACTTGAAAATATAAATCAATAAACTAAAATCTAACCTAACCTAACCGAATCTTGTGAAAAATTTATTTTAAAATGAGATTATTTCATAAATAACTATGAAAACATAAATTAACAAACTTCTCTCAAACCTAGTTCAGACAAACCTAACTATGGCTAACCTAACCTATCCCAACCAACCTTTTACAAACAAAACCTTGGCAAACCTAACATAATCAAACCTAACTTTATCAAACCTAACTGTACCAATTTCCTACGGAATTGATATGGCCCGGAGCAAACGGGTGGGTGGGAGGGGTTTTTTTTTCGGAATTTCCAGGACCTTTAAATGTCCGATCACGGCGTAAGTGGTGTCGTTGGCTTTGTCTTGTTGATTGCTACCTGAATAAGTAAAAATATCATGTACCATAAAACAAAAAAATCTGAAAAAACTTGAAAAAAATGTTTTTCTGTAAAAAAAAGTATGAATATACCCGAGTATAATATATGGTTACAAAGGGTACACAAAAACCCTATTAAAAAGATACTAAACTAACAAGGTTTTCATTAAATAAAATCTAAGATTCTTATTACAATGTATTTCATAAAATTTTAATCTTCTAATTATCCAAAATAATATATTCGGTGCTTCTGATACTAAAAAAAAACTTAACCGACGTCCGATGAATAAAAAATTGTTGAAGAAAAAGGGATGGGATATTAAAACTTGAAAATATAAATCAATAAACTAAAATCTAACCTAACCTAACCGAATCTTGTGAAAAATTTATTTTTAAAATGAGATTATTTCATAAATAACTATGAAAACATAAATTAACAAACTTCTCTCAAACCTAGTTCAGACAAACCTAACTATGGCTAACCTAACCTATCCCAACCAACCTTTTACAAACAAAACCTTGGCAAACCTAACATAATCAAACCTAACTTTATCAAACCTAACTGTACCAATTTCCTACGGAATTGATATGGCCCGGAGCAAACGGGTGGGTGGGAGGGGTTTTTTTTTCGGAATTTCCAGGACCTTTAAATGTCCGATCACGGCGTAAGTGGTGTCGTTGGCTTTGTCTTGTTGATTGCTACCTGAATAAGTAAAAATATCATGTACCATAAAACAAAAAAATCTGAAAAAACTTGAAAAAAATGTTTTTCTGTAAAAAAAAGTATGAATATACCCCGAGTATAATATATGGTTACAAAGGGTACACAAAAACCCTATTAAAAAGATACTAAACTAACAAGGTTTTCATTAAATAAAATCTAAGATTCTTATTACAATGTATTTCATAAAATTTTAATCTTCTAATTATCCAAAATAATATATTCGGTGCTTCTGATACTAAAAAAAAACTTAACCGACGTCCCGATGAATAAAAAATTGTTGAAGAAAAAGGGATGGGATATTAAAACTTGAAAATATAAATCAATAAACTAAAATCTAACCTAACCTAACCGAATCTTGTGAAAAATTTATTTTTAAAATGAGATTATTTCATAAATAACTATGAAAACATAAATTAACAAAACTTCTCTCAAACCTAGTTCAGACAAACCTAACTATGGCTAACCTAACCTATCCCAACCAACCTTTTACAAACAAAACCTTGGCAAACCTAACATAATCAAACCTAACTTTATCAAACCTAACTGTACCAATTTCCTACGGAATTGATATGGCCCGGAGCAAACGGGTGGGTGGGAGGGGTTTTTTTTTCGGAATTTCCAGGACCTTTAAATGTCCGATCACGGCGTAAGTGGTGTCGTTGGCTTTGTCTTGTTGATTGCTACCTGAATAAGTAAAAATATCATGTACCATAAAACAAAAAAATCTGAAAAAACTTGAAAAAAATGTTTTTCTGTAAAAAAAAGTATGAATATACCCCGAGTATAATATATGGTTACAAAGGGTACACAAAAACCCTATTAAAAAGATACTAAACTAACAAGGTTTTCATTAAATAAAATCTAAGATTCTTATTACAATGTATTTCATAAAATTTTAATCTTCTAATTATCCAAAATAATATATTCGGTGCTTCTGATACTAAAAAAAAACTTAACCGACGTCCCGATGAATAAAAAATTGTTGAAGAAAAAGGGATGGGATATTAAAACTTGAAAATATAAATCAATAAACTAAAATCTAACCTAACCTAACCGAATCTTGTGAAAAATTTATTTTTAAAATGAGATTATTTCATAAATAACTATGAAAACATAAATTAACAAAACTTCTCTCAAACCTAGTTCAGACAAACCTAACTATGGCTAACCTAACCTATCCCAACCAACCTTTTACAAACAAAACCTTGGCAAACCTAACATAATCAAACCTAACTTTATCAAACCTAACTGTACCAATTTCCTACGGAATTGATATGGCCCGGAGCAAACGGGTGGGTGGGAGGGGTTTTTTTTTCGGATTTCCAGGACCTTTAAATGTCCGATCACGGCGTAAGTGGTGTCGTTGGCTTTGTCTTGTTGATTGCTACCTGAATAAGTAAAAATATCATGTACCATAAAACAAAAAAATCTGAAAAAACTTGAAAAAAATGTTTTTCTGTAAAAAAAAGTATGAATATACCCCGAGTATAATATATGGTTACAAAGGGTACACAAAAACCCTATTAAAAAGATACTAAACTAACAAGGTTTTCATTAAATAAAATCTAAGATTCTTATTACAATGTATTTCATAAAATTTTAATCTTCTAATTATCCAAAATAATATATTCGGTGCTTCTGATACTAAAAAAAAACTTAACCGACGTCCCGATGAATAAAAAATTGTTGAAGAAAAAGGGATGGGATATTAAAACTTGAAAATATAAATCAATAAACTAAAATCTAACCTAACCTAACCGAATCTTGTGAAAAATTTATTTTTAAAATGAGATTATTTCATAAATAACTATGAAAACATAAATTAACAAAACTTCTCTCAAACCTAGTTCAGACAAACCTAACTATGGCTAACCTAACCTATCCCAACCAACCTTTTACAAACAAAACCTTGGCAAACCTAACATAATCAAACCTAACTTTATCAAACCTAACTGTACCAATTTCCTACGGAATTGATATGGCCCGGAGCAAACGGGTGGGTGGGAGGGGTTTTTTTTTCGGAATTTCCAGGACCTTTAAATGTCCGATCACGGCGTAAGTGGTGTCGTTGGCTTTGTCTTGTTGATTGCTACCTGAATAAGTAAAAATATCATGTACCATAAAACAAAAAAATCTGAAAAAACTTGAAAAAAATGTTTTTCTGTAAAAAAAAGTATGAATATACCCCGAGTATAATATATGGTTACAAAGGGTACACAAAAACCCTATTAAAAAGATACTAAACTAACAAGGTTTTCATTAAATAAAATCTAAGATTCTTATTACAATGTATTTCATAAAATTTTAATCTTCTAATTATCCAAAATAATATATTCGGTGCTTCTGATACTAAAAAAAAACTTAACCGACGTCCCGATGAATAAAAAATTGTTGAAGAAAAAGGGATGGGATATTAAAACTTGAAAATATAAATCAATAAACTAAAATCTAACCTAACCTAACCGAATCTTGTGAAAAATTTATTTTTAAAATGAGATTATTTCATAAATAACTATGAAAACATAAATTAACAAAACTTCTCTCAAACCTAGTTCAGACAAACCTAACTATGGCTAACCTAACCTATCCCAACCAACCTTTTACAAACAAAACCTTGGCAAACCTAACATAATCAAACCTAACTTTATCAAACCTAACTGTACCAATTTCCTACGGAATTGATATGGCCCGGAGCAAACGGGTGGGTGGGAGGGGTTTTTTTTTCGGAATTTCCAGGACCTTTAAATGTCCGATCACGGCGTAAGTGGTGTCGTTGGCTTTGTCTTGTTGATTGCTACCTGAATAAGTAAAAATATCATGTACCATAAAACAAAAAAATCTGAAAAAACTTGAAAAAAATGTTTTTCTGTAAAAAAAAGTATGAATATACCCCGAGTATAATATATGGTTACAAAGGGTACACAAAAACCCTATTAAAAAGATACTAAACTAACAAGGTTTTCATTAAATAAAATCTAAGATTCTTATTACAATGTATTTCATAAAATTTTAATCTTCTAATTATCCAAAATAATATATTCGGTGCTTCTGATACTAAAAAAAAACTTAACCGACGTCCCGATGAATAAAAAATTGTTGAAGAAAAAGGGATGGGATATTAAAACTTGAAAATATAAATCAATAAACTAAAATCTAACCTAACCTAACCGAATCTTGTGAAAAATTTATTTTTAAAATGAGATTATTTCATAAATAACTATGAAAACATAAATTAACAAAACTTCTCTCAAACCTAGTTCAGACAAACCTAACTATGGCTAACCTAACCTATCCCAACCAACCTTTTACAAACAAAACCTTGGCAAACCTAACATAATCAAACCTAACTTTATCAAACCTAACTGTACCAATTTCCTACGGAATTGATATGGCCCGGAGCAAACGGGTGGGTGGGAGGGGTTTTTTTTTCGGAATTTCCAGGACCTTTAAATGTCCGATCACGGCGTAAGTGGTGTCGTTGGCTTTGTCTTGTTGATTGCTACCTGAATAAGTAAAAATATCATGTACCATAAAACAAAAAAATCTGAAAAAACTTGAAAAAAATGTTTTTTCTGTAAAAAAAAGTATGAATATACCCCGAGTATAATATATGGTTACAAAGGGTACACAAAAACCCTATTAAAAAGATACTAAACTAACAAGGTTTTCATTAAATAAAATCTAAGATTCTTATTACAATGTATTTCATAAAATTTTAATCTTCTAATTATCCAAAATAATATATTCGGTGCTTCTGATACTAAAAAAAAACTTAACCGACGTCCCGATGAATAAAAAATTGTTGAAGAAAAAGGGATGGGATATTAAAACTTGAAAATATAAATCAATAAACTAAAATCTAACCTAACCTAACCGAATCTTGTGAAAAATTTATTTTTAAAATGAGATTATTTCATAAATAACTATGAAAACATAAATTAACAAAACTTCTCTCAAACCTAGTTCAGACAAACCTAACTATGGCTAACCTAACCTATCCCAACCAACCTTTTACAAACAAAACCTTGGCAAACCTAACATAATCAAACCTAACTTTATCAAACCTAACTGTACCAATTTCCTACGGAATTGATATGGCCCGGAGCAAACGGGTGGGTGGGAGGGGTTTTTTTTTCGGAATTTCCAGGACCTTTAAATGTCCGATCACGGCGTAAGTGGTGTCGTTGGCTTTGTCTTGTTGATTGCTACCTGAATAAGTAAAAATATCATGTACCATAAAACAAAAAAATCTGAAAAAACTTGAAAAAAATGTTTTTCTGTAAAAAAAAGTATGAATATACCCCGAGTATAATATATGGTTACAAAGGGTACACAAAAACCCTATTAAAAAGATACTAAACTAACAAGGTTTTCATTAAATAAAATCTAAGATTCTTATTACAATGTATTTCATAAAATTTTAATCTTCTAATTATCCAAAATAATATATTCGGTGCTTCTGATACTAAAAAAAAACTTAACCGACGTCCCGATGAATAAAAAATTGTTGAAGAAAAAGGGATGGGATATTAAAACTTGAAAATATAAATCAATAAACTAAAATCTAACCTAACCTAACCGAATCTTGTGAAAAATTTATTTTTAAAATGAGATTATTTCATAAATAACTATGAAAACATAAATTAACAAAACTTCTCTCAAACCTAGTTCAGACAAACCTAACTATGGCTAACCTAACCTATCCCAACCAACCTTTTACAAACAAAACCTTGGCAAACCTAACATAATCAAACCTAACTTTATCAAACCTAACTGTACCAATTTCCTACGGAATTGATATGGCCCGGAGCAAACGGGTGGGTGGGAGGGGTTTTTTTTTCGGAATTTCCAGGACCTTTAAATGTCCGATCACGGCGTAAGTGGTGTCGTTGGCTTTGTCTTGTTGATTGCTACCTGAATAAGTAAAAATATCATGTACCATAAAACAAAAAAATCTGAAAAAACTTGAAAAAAATGTTTTTCTGTAAAAAAAAGTATGAATATACCCCGAGTATAATATATGGTTACAAAGGGTACACAAAAACCCTATTAAAAAGATACTAAACTAACAAGGTTTTCATTAAATAAAATCTAAGATTCTTATTACAATGTATTTCATAAAATTTTAATCTTCTAATTATCCAAAATAATATATTCGGTGCTTCTGATACTAAAAAAAAACTTAACCGACGTCCCGATGAATAAAAAATTGTTGAAGAAAAAGGGATGGGATATTAAAACTTGAAAATATAAATCAATAAACTAAAATCTAACCTAACCTAACCGAATCTTGTGAAAAATTTATTTTTAAAATGAGATTATTTCATAAATAACTATGAAAACATAAATTAACAAAACTTCTCTCAAACCTAGTTCAGACAAACCTAACTATGGCTAACCTAACCTATCCCAACCAACCTTTTACAAACAAAACCTTGGCAAACCTAACATAATCAAACCTAACTTTATCAAACCTAACTGTACCAATTTCCTACGGAATTGATATGGCCCGGAGCAAACGGGTGGGTGGGAGGGGTTTTTTTTTCGGAATTTCCAGGACCTTTAAATGTCCGATCACGGCGTAAGTGGTGTCGTTGGCTTTGTCTTGTTGATTGCTACCTGAATAAGTAAAAATATCATGTACCATAAAACAAAAAAATCTGAAAAAACTTGAAAAAAATGTTTTTCTGTAAAAAAAAGTATGAATATACCCCGAGTATAATATATGGTTACAAAGGGTACACAAAAACCCTATTAAAAAGATACTAAACTAACAAGGTTTTCATTAAATAAAATCTAAGATTCTTATTACAATGTATTTCATAAAATTTTAATCTTCTAATTATCCAAAATAATATATTCGGTGCTTCTGATACTAAAAAAAAACTTAACCGACGTCCCGATGAATAAAAAATTGTTGAAGAAAAAGGGATGGGATATTAAAACTTGAAAATATAAATCAATAAACTAAAATCTAACCTAACCTAACCGAATCTTGTGAAAAATTTATTTTTAAAATGAGATTATTTCATAAATAACTATGAAAACATAAATTAACAAAACTTCTCTCAAACCTAGTTCAGACAAACCTAACTATGGCTAACCTAACCTATCCCAACCAACCTTTTACAAACAAAACCTTGGCAAACCTAACATAATCAAACCTAACTTTATCAAACCTAACTGTACCAATTTCCTACGGAATTGATATGGCCCGGAGCAAACGGGTGGGTGGGAGGGGTTTTTTTTTCGGAATTTCCAGGACCTTTAAATGTCCGATCACGGCGTAAGTGGTGTCGTTGGCTTTGTCTTGTTGATTGCTACCTGAATAAGTAAAAATATCATGTACCATAAAACAAAAAAATCTGAAAAAACTTGAAAAAAATGTTTTTCTGTAAAAAAAAGTATGAATATACCCCGAGTATAATATATGGTTACAAAGGGTACACAAAAACCCTATTAAAAAGATACTAAACTAACAAGGTTTTCATTAAATAAAATCTAAGATTCTTATTACAATGTATTTCATAAAATTTTAATCTTCTAATTATCCAAAATAATATATTCGGTGCTTCTGATACTAAAAAAAAACTTAACCGACGTCCCGATGAATAAAAAATTGTTGAAGAAAAAGGGATGGGATATTAAAACTTGAAAATATAAATCAATAAACTAAAATCTAACCTAACCTAACCGAATCTTGTGAAAAATTTATTTTTAAAATGAGATTATTTCATAAATAACTATGAAAACATAAATTAACAAAACTTCTCTCAAACCTAGTTCAGACAAACCTAACTATGGCTAACCTAACCTATCCCAACCAACCTTTTACAAACAAAACCTTGGCAAACCTAACATAATCAAACCTAACTTTATCAAACCTAACTGTACCAATTTCCTACGGAATTGATATGGCCCGGAGCAAACGGGTGGGTGGGAGGGGTTTTTTTTTCGGAATTTCCAGGACCTTTAAATGTCCGATCACGGCGTAAGTGGTGTCGTTGGCTTTGTCTTGTTGATTGCTACCTGAATAAGTAAAAATATCATGTACCATAAAACAAAAAAATCTGAAAAAACTTGAAAAAAATGTTTTTCTGTAAAAAAAAGTATGAATATACCCCGAGTATAATATATGGTTACAAAGGGTACACAAAAACCCTATTAAAAAGATACTAAACTAACAAGGTTTTCATTAAATAAAATCTAAGATTCTTATTACAATGTATTTCATAAAATTTTAATCTTCTAATTATCCAAAATAATATATTCGGTGCTTCTGATACTAAAAAAAAACTTAACCGACGTCCCGATGAATAAAAAATTGTTGAAGAAAAAGGGATGGGATATTAAAACTTGAAAATATAAATCAATAAACTAAAATCTAACCTAACCTAACCGAATCTTGTGAAAAATTTATTTTTAAAATGAGATTATTTCATAAATAACTATGAAAACATAAATTAACAAAACTTCTCTCAAACCTAGTTCAGACAAACCTAACTATGGCTAACCTAACCTATCCCAACCAACCTTTTACAAACAAAACCTTGGCAAACCTAACATAATCAAACCTAACTTTATCAAACCTAACTGTACCAATTTCCTACGGAATTGATATGGCCCGGAGCAAACGGGTGGGTGGGAGGGGTTTTTTTTTCGGAATTTCCAGGACCTTTAAATGTCCGATCACGGCGTAAGTGGTGTCGTTGGCTTTGTCTTGTTGATTGCTACCTGAATAAGTAAAAATATCATGTACCATAAAACAAAAAAATCTGAAAAAACTTGAAAAAAATGTTTTTCTGTAAAAAAAAGTATGAATATACCCCGAGTATAATATATGGTTACAAAGGGTACACAAAAACCCTATTAAAAAGATACTAAACTAACAAGGTTTTCATTAAATAAAATCTAAGATTCTTATTACAATGTATTTCATAAAATTTTAATCTTCTAATTATCCAAAATAATATATTCGGTGCTTCTGATACTAAAAAAAAACTTAACCGACGTCCCGATGAATAAAAAATTGTTGAAGAAAAAGGGATGGGATATTAAAACTTGAAAATATAAATCAATAAACTAAAATCTAACCTAACCTAACCGAATCTTGTGAAAAATTTATTTTTAAAATGAGATTATTTCATAAATAACTATGAAAACATAAATTAACAAAACTTCTCTCAAACCTAGTTCAGACAAACCTAACTATGGCTAACCTAACCTATCCCAACCAACCTTTTACAAACAAAACCTTGGCAAACCTAACATAATCAAACCTAACTTTATCAAACCTAACTGTACCAATTTCCTACGGAATTGATATGGCCCGGAGCAAACGGGTGGGTGGGAGGGGTTTTTTTTTCGGAATTTCCAGGACCTTTAAATGTCCGATCACGGCGTAAGTGGTGTCGTTGGCTTTGTCTTGTTGATTGCTACCTGAATAAGTAAAAATATCATGTACCATAAAACAAAAAAATCTGAAAAAACTTGAAAAAAATGTTTTTCTGTAAAAAAAAGTATGAATATACCCCGAGTATAATATATGGTTACAAAGGGTACACAAAAACCCTATTAAAAAGATACTAAACTAACAAGGTTTTCATTAAATAAAATCTAAGATTCTTATTACAATGTATTTCATAAAATTTTAATCTTCTAATTATCCAAAATAATATATTCGGTGCTTCTGATACTAAAAAAAAACTTAACCGACGTCCCGATGAATAAAAAATTGTTGAAGAAAAAGGGATGGGATATTAAAACTTGAAAATATAAATCAATAAACTAAAATCTAACCTAACCTAACCGAATCTTGTGAAAAATTTATTTTTAAAATGAGATTATTTCATAAATAACTATGAAAACATAAATTAACAAAACTTCTCTCAAACCTAGTTCAGACAAACCTAACTATGGCTAACCTAACCTATCCCAACCAACCTTTTACAAACAAAACCTTGGCAAACCTAACATAATCAAACCTAACTTTATCAAACCTAACTGTACCAATTTCCTACGGAATTGATATGGCCCGGAGCAAACGGGTGGGTGGGAGGGGTTTTTTTTTCGGAATTTCCAGGACCTTTAAATGTCCGATCACGGCGTAAGTGGTGTCGTTGGCTTTGTCTTGTTGATTGCTACCTGAATAAGTAAAAATATCATGTACCATAAAACAAAAAAATCTGAAAAAACTTGAAAAAAATGTTTTTCTGTAAAAAAAAGTATGAATATACCCCGAGTATAATATATGGTTACAAAGGGTACACAAAAACCCTATTAAAAAGATACTAAACTAACAAGGTTTTCATTAAATAAAATCTAAGATTCTTATTACAATGTATTTCATAAAATTTTAATCTTCTAATTATCCAAAATAATATATTCGGTGCTTCTGATACTAAAAAAAAACTTAACCGACGTCCCGATGAATAAAAAATTGTTGAAGAAAAAGGGATGGGATATTAAAACTTGAAAATATAAATCAATAAACTAAAATCTAACCTAACCTAACCGAATCTTGTGAAAAATTTATTTTTAAAATGAGATTATTTCATAAATAACTATGAAAACATAAATTAACAAAACTTCTCTCAAACCTAGTTCAGACAAACCTAACTATGGCTAACCTAACCTATCCCAACCAACCTTTTACAAACAAAACCTTGGCAAACCTAACATAATCAAACCTAACTTTATCAAACCTAACTGTACCAATTTCCTACGGAATTGATATGGCCCGGAGCAAACGGGTGGGTGGGAGGGGTTTTTTTTTCGGAATTTCCAGGACCTTTAAATGTCCGATCACGGCGTAAGTGGTGTCGTTGGCTTTGTCTTGTTGATTGCTACCTGAATAAGTAAAAATATCATGTACCATAAAACAAAAAAATCTGAAAAAACTTGAAAAAAATGTTTTTCTGTAAAAAAAAGTATGAATATACCCCGAGTATAATATATGGTTACAAAGGGTACACAAAAACCCTATTAAAAAGATACTAAACTAACAAGGTTTTCATTAAATAAAATCTAAGATTCTTATTACAATGTATTTCATAAAATTTTAATCTTCTAATTATCCAAAATAATATATTCGGTGCTTCTGATACTAAAAAAAAACTTAACCGACGTCCCGATGAATAAAAAATTGTTGAAGAAAAAGGGATGGGATATTAAAACTTGAAAATATAAATCAATAAACTAAAATCTAACCTAACCTAACCGAATCTTGTGAAAAATTTATTTTTAAAATGAGATTATTTCATAAATAACTATGAAAACATAAATTAACAAAACTTCTCTCAAACCTAGTTCAGACAAACCTAACTATGGCTAACCTAACCTATCCCAACCAACCTTTTACAAACAAAACCTTGGCAAACCTAACATAATCAAACCTAACTTTATCAAACCTAACTGTACCAATTTCCTACGGAATTGATATGGCCCGGAGCAAACGGGTGGGTGGGAGGGGTTTTTTTTTCGGAATTTCCAGGACCTTTAAATGTCCGATCACGGCGTAAGTGGTGTCGTTGGCTTTGTCTTGTTGATTGCTACCTGAATAAGTAAAAATATCATGTACCATAAAACAAAAAAATCTGAAAAAACTTGAAAAAAATGTTTTTCTGTAAAAAAAAGTATGAATATACCCCGAGTATAATATATGGTTACAAAGGGTACACAAAAACCCTATTAAAAAGATACTAAACTAACAAGGTTTTCATTAAATAAAATCTAAGATTCTTATTACAATGTATTTCATAAAATTTTAATCTTCTAATTATCCAAAATAATATATTCGGTGCTTCTGATACTAAAAAAAAACTTAACCGACGTCCCGATGAATAAAAAATTGTTGAAGAAAAAGGGATGGGATATTAAAACTTGAAAATATAAATCAATAAACTAAAATCTAACCTAACCTAACCGAATCTTGTGAAAAATTTATTTTTAAAATGAGATTATTTCATAAATAACTATGAAAACATAAATTAACAAAACTTCTCTCAAACCTAGTTCAGACAAACCTAACTATGGCTAACCTAACCTATCCCAACCAACCTTTTACAAACAAAACCTTGGCAAACCTAACATAATCAAACCTAACTTTATCAAACCTAACTGTACCAATTTCCTACGGAATTGATATGGCCCGGAGCAAACGGGTGGGTGGGAGGGGTTTTTTTTTCGGAATTTCCAGGACCTTTAAATGTCCGATCACGGCGTAAGTGGTGTCGTTGGCTTTGTCTTGTTGATTGCTACCTGAATAAGTAAAAATATCATGTACCATAAAACAAAAAAATCTGAAAAAACTTGAAAAAAATGTTTTTCTGTAAAAAAAAGTATGAATATACCCCGAGTATAATATATGGTTACAAAGGGTACACAAAAACCCTATTAAAAAGATACTAAACTAACAAGGTTTTCATTAAATAAAATCTAAGATTCTTATTACAATGTATTTCATAAAATTTTAATCTTCTAATTATCCAAAATAATATATTCGGTGCTTCTGATACTAAAAAAAAACTTAACCGACGTCCCGATGAATAAAAAATTGTTGAAGAAAAAGGGATGGGATATTAAAACTTGAAAATATAAATCAATAAACTAAAATCTAACCTAACCTAACCGAATCTTGTGAAAAATTTATTTTTAAAATGAGATTATTTCATAAATAACTATGAAAACATAAATTAACAAAACTTCTCTCAAACCTAGTTCAGACAAACCTAACTATGGCTAACCTAACCTATCCCAACCAACCTTTTACAAACAAAACCTTGGCAAACCTAACATAATCAAACCTAACTTTATCAAACCTAACTGTACCAATTTCCTACGGAATTGATATGGCCCGGAGCAAACGGGTGGGTGGGAGGGGTTTTTTTTTCGGAATTTCCAGGACCTTTAAATGTCCGATCACGGCGTAAGTGGTGTCGTTGGCTTTGTCTTGTTGATTGCTACCTGAATAAGTAAAAATATCATGTACCATAAAACAAAAAAATCTGAAAAAACTTGAAAAAAATGTTTTTCTGTAAAAAAAAGTATGAATATACCCCGAGTATAATATATGGTTACAAAGGGTACACAAAAACCCTATTAAAAAGATACTAAACTAACAAGGTTTTCATTAAATAAAATCTAAGATTCTTATTACAATGTATTTCATAAAATTTTAATCTTCTAATTATCCAAAATAATATATTCGGTGCTTCTGATACTAAAAAAAAACTTAACCGACGTCCCGATGAATAAAAAATTGTTGAAGAAAAAGGGATGGGATATTAAAACTTGAAAATATAAATCAATAAACTAAAATCTAACCTAACCTAACCGAATCTTGTGAAAAATTTATTTTTAAAATGAGATTATTTCATAAATAACTATGAAAACATAAATTAACAAAACTTCTCTCAAACCTAGTTCAGACAAACCTAACTATGGCTAACCTAACCTATCCCAACCAACCTTTTACAAACAAAACCTTGGCAAACCTAACATAATCAAACCTAACTTTATCAAACCTTTTTTTTTTTTTTTTTTTTTTTTTCGGGGGGAAATCCTCATGGACTTCCTCCGCCTGGGGAGAGGCGGAGGGGCATGCCGGACTCTTACCGGCTAAAACCCCCCGGTGTCTCCTCCTCGCACGTGCACGTGGGGCCGCGGGAATCCAAATTCTTCCGCAGCCCCACGCTGGTGCTGGCCCGGTTGTCCGGGCCTCATCTCGTGCACGGGGTAGTGAGGTGTAAGACTACCCCGTGCTCCGCCTCGGAGGCGCGCGCCGACACCCGCGCGCGCCTACGCCTCGGGTCCAGCGGTTAGGGGGCGGGGACTTCCCCAAGTCCCTCGCCCCTGGACCCATTCATGGGGGGCGGAAAAGGGCGTTGTCCGCCCTTCTCCTGCGCCCGGTGCGCCTTCTGCGGCCGGGGAAGAGAGACGAGATCTCCCTCTCCCGTTCCGCAGTCTCCTTCTGCGACATCACGTCCTCGCAGAAGGACACCACCGCGTCCCACGACTCTGCGCTACCGACCATACTCTGCACTACGGCCGGCAGCGACAGATCGCCTCCTACTTCATTTGTGAGGACACGGCGCTGCTCCTCCCAAGCTACACACTCAGAGAGCGTGTGTTGCGCCGTGTCCTCCCCGCAATGGACGCAGTGGTGGCACCGAGCGTCCGGCTCCCTGCCCATGCGACACAGGTACTTGCCGAAGCACCCATGCCCCGACAGCACCTGCGTCACCCTAAACGACAGGGAACCGTGCCTTCTCCCGAGCCAGTCGTTGAGTACCGGCCGGATCGCCTCGACGGTAGCGAGGCCGGCGGCAGGGCGCAGAAGCCTTTGCCGCCATTCCGCCACCAGGACCTGACGGAGCTCTCCTCGGCGCAGCTCGATCTGCCGCTGCACCGGCGTCGAGCCCCGCGCCCGCTCTTCCTCGCGCCATCGGTACAATGACGCGAGTACTTTCGCCTCCAGGTCCCAGGGCGGGGATCCGGCCAGGACACAAGCCGCCTCGTAGGAAATCGTGCGGTACCCGCGGGCGACTCTGACGGCCATCGCCCTCTGCGGCTTTCGCAGAATGGCGAGAGTGCTGGCCGTCAGGTCTAGCGCCCAAACGGGAGCCCCGTAAAGGGCTATAGACCGCACGATTCCCACGTACAACCGCCTACAGGCGGCGCTCGGGCCCCCCATGTTGGGAAGCAACGTTGAAAGCGCGCCCGCCGCGCCCATCAGCTTGGGCGCTAGCCGCCGGAAGTGAGGCCCGAATTCCCACCGGCTGTCGAGCACCAATCCCAGGTACTTCATGGTGTACCCGACAGCTATCCGAGCCCCACCGACCACAATGTGTGATCCCGGCGCCGGCGCCCGTCGGGGGCCATGGAACACTATGGCCTCCGACTTGTTTAGGGCCACCTCCAGGCCCAGGCGCCGGATGCGGTTCACCACCTGTGACACCGCAGCCGTGGCTATCAACGTCGCTTCCCTAAGTGAGCTCCCCCGGGCAGTGACAAGCGTGTCGTCCGCATAACACGTCAGGTCTGCACCCGACGGGAGCTCACCTCTCAGCACCCAGTCGTATCCGATGTTCCACAGGAGCGGTCCCAAGACCGATCCCTGTGGAACACCGCACGATATGAAGTGCCGAGCAGCACCGTCACGTCCCCTATAAGTGACGCATCTGTCCTCCAGATAAGCCCCTACTGTACGGCGGAGGTAGGGAGGCACGCGATGGTATTTCAGCGCCTCCCGAATGCAGCTCCAGGGTAGGGTGTTGAATGCGTTGGAGATGTCTAAAGACACCGCCAACACCACCCCACCCTGGGACACCGTCTCCTCCGCCAGGGCCCTCACGCGCATGATTGCGTCTATGGTGGAGCGCCCCCGACGAAAACCGAACTGGTTCTCGTCCAGGTCCGGCCCCTCTCTGCACAAGTGGCTGACGAGGCGATCCGCGATAATCCGCTCGAACAGTTTGCCCGCCTCGTCAAGCAGCACTATGGGCCGATACGCGGACGGTGAGTCCGCAGGGCGCCCCTCCTTTCTGAGCAGGACCAGCCTCCCCTCCTTCCATACGCCGGGAAACTGACCCCGCTCGAGACATGCCGTGAAGAGCCCCCTCAGCTGGGGCTCTAGCTCCTTCAGAGCCAAGACGAGAGCTCGGCCAGGAACTCCGTCGGGTCCGGGCGCTGTGCTCTTCGCCCGGAGTCGCGACACGGCCGCTCTCGTCTCCTCTTGCGTCACCTCGGGGACATTGGTGCTCTCCTCTTCCGGAGAGTCTGTGGCTGAGGGCGATGCCATCGGCGGGGGAACATGTCCCACTCGCACAGGGAAGAGGGTCTTCACCACCACCTCCAGCAGCTGGGGCTGCATGGTCTGCGTCAGTGGGGGCGCCCAGGGACGCAACTTGCCCCTTACCCAGCGGTAGGGACGCCCCCACGGGTCCCGATCTAGGGACCCCAGCAGCTCCTCCCTGGCACGCGACTTTGAGTCGCCGATGGCCAGCCACAGAGTCTCCTTGGACGCGCGGTACACCTCATACAGCGCGTCCTCCTCGGCGGAATCCCGTCGACGCCGTCTGCGGTATCGGGCGTACCGGCGGCGGGCCGCAACGCACGCCACGCGCAATTGCGCGATCTCGGCGGTCCACCAGTACACCCGGCGCCTTGCGGACTGTTGGCGGACACGGGGCATGGACGCGTCGCAGATCTGCGTCATCGCCCCGCGAAACCGCAGCGCCACCGCCTCGACGTCGACGGGGCCGTCCGTCGCCGACTCCCAGGTCCAGGACTGGACTAAGGCTGCTTCCTCGAGTAGTTCCCTGTCGATGCGCTTAAGCGCCCAACGCGGGCCGTCGTTGATCGGGGCTGTTGGATGGCGGCCGCCCGTGGTCTGGGCAGAGACGTCGAACCGGATATACCGGTGGTCCGATAGCGTCTCCACCTCCACAGCGACACGCCAGTCGCGGACTCGGCCGGCGACAGAGGGGCTAGCGAACGAAACGTCCACTATCGACCCGCCCCGCTGTCGCACGCACGTAAATTCCGAACCCCGATTCAGGACGACCAGGCCTGTCGCAACCGCCCACTCCTCCAGCACCTCGCCCCGAAGGTCAGTGACCGGAGATCCCCACGCCGATGACTTGGCGTTGAGATCCCCGAGCACAAGAACGGGACGAGGGTGGTAGCGGCCTACGACGGCGCCCAACTCGACAAGGAAACCCTCAAAGTCGGCGAGACTCTTGTTGGGGGAGAAGTACGCCCCCACAATGACGATACCGCCCGAGACCGCAGCAACCCAGCCACGGCCCCTAGACGGGTCGATCAGAGTCTCGCCAATAATGGCCACCAAACCGTCAGCGCACCCCAGCCAGTTTTCACGGGCGGGGATGAGGTACGGCTCGGCGACCACAGCCACGTCAATCGACCACTCTGCCATGCTCTGGAGCAAAAAGATCCTGAGCTCTGGCACAGTGGTTGATGTTGCCCTGGAGAACTTTATCAAACCTAACTGTACCAATTTCCTACGGAATTGATATGGCCCGGAGCAAACGGGTGGGTGGGAGGGGTTTTTTTTTCGGAATTTCCAGGACCTTTAAATGTCCGATCACGGCGTAAGTGGTGTCGTTGGCTTTGTCTTGTTGATTGCTACCTGAATAAGTAAAAATATCATGTACCATAAAACAAAAAAATCTGAAAAAACTTGAAAAAAATGTTTTTCTGTAAAAAAAAGTATGAATATACCCCGAGTATAATATATGGTTACAAAGGGTACACAAAAACCCTATTAAAAAGATACTAAACTAACAAGGTTTTCATTAAATAAAATCTAAGATTCTTATTACAATGTATTTCATAAAATTTTAATCTTCTAATTATCCAAAATAATATATTCGGTGCTTCTGATACTAAAAAAAAACTTAACCGACGTCCCGATGAATAAAAAATTGTTGAAGAAAAAGGGATGGGATATTAAAACTTGAAAATATAAATCAATAAACTAAAATCTAACCTAACCTAACCGAATCTTGTGAAAAATTTATTTTTAAAATGAGATTATTTCATAAATAACTATGAAAACATAAATTAACAAAACTTCTCTCAAACCTAGTTCAGACAAACCTAACTATGGCTAACCTAACCTATCCCAACCAACCTTTTACAAACAAAACCTTGGCAAACCTAACATAATCAAACCTAACTTTATCAAACCTAACTGTACCAATTTCCTACGGAATTGATATGGCCCGGAGCAAACGGGTGGGTGGGAGGGGTTTTTTTTTCGGAATTTCCAGGACCTTTAAATGTCCGATCACGGCGTAAGTGGTGTCGTTGGCTTTGTCTTGTTGATTGCTACCTGAATAAGTAAAAATATCATGTACCATAAAACAAAAAAATCTGAAAAAACTTGAAAAAAATGTTTTTCTGTAAAAAAAAGTATGAATATACCCCGAGTATAATATATGGTTACAAAGGGTACACAAAAACCCTATTAAAAAGATACTAAACTAACAAGGTTTTCATTAAATAAAATCTAAGATTCTTATTACAATGTATTTCATAAAATTTTAATCTTCTAATTATCCAAAATAATATATTCGGTGCTTCTGATACTAAAAAAAAACTTAACCGACGTCCCGATGAATAAAAAATTGTTGAAGAAAAAGGGATGGGATATTAAAACTTGAAAATATAAATCAATAAACTAAAATCTAACCTAACCTAACCGAATCTTGTGAAAAATTTATTTTTAAAATGAGATTATTTCATAAATAACTATGAAAACATAAATTAACAAAACTTCTCTCAAACCTAGTTCAGACAAACCTAACTATGGCTAACCTAACCTATCCCAACCAACCTTTTACAAACAAAACCTTGGCAAACCTAACATAATCAAACCTAACTTTATCAAACCTAACTGTACCAATTTCCTACGGAATTGATATGGCCCGGAGCAAACGGGTGGGTGGGAGGGGTTTTTTTTTCGGAATTTCCAGGACCTTTAAATGTCCGATCACGGCGTAAGTGGTGTCGTTGGCTTTGTCTTGTTGATTGCTACCTGAATAAGTAAAAATATCATGTACCATAAAACAAAAAAATCTGAAAAAACTTGAAAAAAATGTTTTTCTGTAAAAAAAAGTATGAATATACCCCGAGTATAATATATGGTTACAAAGGGTACACAAAAACCCTATTAAAAAGATACTAAACTAACAAGGTTTTCATTAAATAAAATCTAAGATTCTTATTACAATGTATTTCATAAAATTTTAATCTTCTAATTATCCAAAATAATATATTCGGTGCTTCTGATACTAAAAAAAAACTTAACCGACGTCCCGATGAATAAAAAATTGTTGAAGAAAAAGGGATGGGATATTAAAACTTGAAAATATAAATCAATAAACTAAAATCTAACCTAACCTAACCGAATCTTGTGAAAAATTTATTTTTAAAATGAGATTATTTCATAAATAACTATGAAAACATAAATTAACAAAACTTCTCTCAAACCTAGTTCAGACAAACCTAACTATGGCTAACCTAACCTATCCCAACCAACCTTTTACAAACAAAACCTTGGCAAACCTAACATAATCAAACCTAACTTTATCAAACCTAACTGTACCAATTTCCTACGGAATTGATATGGCCCGGAGCAAACGGGTGGGTGGGAGGGGTTTTTTTTTCGGAATTTCCAGGACCTTTAAATGTCCGATCACGGCGTAAGTGGTGTCGTTGGCTTTGTCTTGTTGATTGCTACCTGAATAAGTAAAAATATCATGTACCATAAAACAAAAAAATCTGAAAAAACTTGAAAAAAATGTTTTTCTGTAAAAAAAAGTATGAATATACCCCGAGTATAATATATGGTTACAAAGGGTACACAAAAACCCTATTAAAAAGATACTAAACTAACAAGGTTTTCATTAAATAAAATCTAAGATTCTTATTACAATGTATTTCATAAAATTTTAATCTTCTAATTATCCAAAATAATATATTCGGTGCTTCTGATACTAAAAAAAAACTTAACCGACGTCCCGATGAATAAAAAATTGTTGAAGAAAAAGGGATGGGATATTAAAACTTGAAAATATAAATCAATAAACTAAAATCTAACCTAACCTAACCGAATCTTGTGAAAAATTTATTTTTAAAATGAGATTATTTCATAAATAACTATGAAAACATAAATTAACAAAACTTCTCTCAAACCTAGTTCAGACAAACCTAACTATGGCTAACCTAACCTATCCCAACCAACCTTTTACAAACAAAACCTTGGCAAACCTAACATAATCAAACCTAACTTTATCAAACCTAACTGTACCAATTTCCTACGGAATTGATATGGCCCGGAGCAAACGGGTGGGTGGGAGGGGTTTTTTTTTCGGAATTTCCAGGACCTTTAAATGTCCGATCACGGCGTAAGTGGTGTCGTTGGCTTTGTCTTGTTGATTGCTACCTGAATAAGTAAAAATATCATGTACCATAAAACAAAAAAATCTGAAAAAACTTGAAAAAAATGTTTTTCTGTAAAAAAAAGTATGAATATACCCCGAGTATAATATATGGTTACAAAGGGTACACAAAAACCCTATTAAAAAGATACTAAACTAACAAGGTTTTCATTAAATAAAATCTAAGATTCTTATTACAATGTATTTCATAAAATTTTAATCTTCTAATTATCCAAAATAATATATTCGGTGCTTCTGATACTAAAAAAAAACTTAACCGACGTCCCGATGAATAAAAAATTGTTGAAGAAAAAGGGATGGGATATTAAAACTTGAAAATATAAATCAATAAACTAAAATCTAACCTAACCTAACCGAATCTTGTGAAAAATTTATTTTTAAAATGAGATTATTTCATAAATAACTATGAAAACATAAATTAACAAAACTTCTCTCAAACCTAGTTCAGACAAACCTAACTATGGCTAACCTAACCTATCCCAACCAACCTTTTACAAACAAAACCTTGGCAAACCTAACATAATCAAACCTAACTTTATCAAACCTAACTGTACCAATTTCCTACGGAATTGATATGGCCCGGAGCAAACGGGTGGGTGGGGGGGGTTTTTTTTTCGGAATTTCCAGGACCTTTAAATGTCCGATCACGGCGTAAGTGGTGTCGTTGGCTTTGTCTTGTTGATTGCTACCTGAATAAGTAAAAATATCATGTACCATAAAACAAAAAAATCTGAAAAAACTTGAAAAAAATGTTTTTCTGTAAAAAAAAGTATGAATATACCCCGAGTATAATATATGGTTACAAAGGGTACACAAAAACCCTATTAAAAAGATACTAAACTAACAAGGTTTTCATTAAATAAAATCTAAGATTCTTATTACAATGTATTTCATAAAATTTTAATCTTCTAATTATCCAAAATAATATATTCGGTGCTTCTGATACTAAAAAAAAACTTAACCGACGTCCCGATGAATAAAAAATTGTTGAAGAAAAAGGGATGGGATATTAAAACTTGAAAATATAAATCAATAAACTAAAATCTAACCTAACCTAACCGAATCTTGTGAAAAATTTATTTTTAAAATGAGATTATTTCATAAATAACTATGAAAACATAAATTAACAAAACTTCTCTCAAACCTAGTTCAGACAAACCTAACTATGGCTAACCTAACCTATCCCAACCAACCTTTTACAAACAAAACCTTGGCAAACCTAACATAATCAAACCTAACTTTATCAAACCTAACTGTACCAATTTCCTACGGAATTGATATGGCCCGGAGCAAACGGGTGGGTGGGAGGGGTTTTTTTTTCGGAATTTCCAGGACCTTTAAATGTCCGATCACGGCGTAAGTGGTGTCGTTGGCTTTGTCTTGTTGATTGCTACCTGAATAAGTAAAAATATCATGTACCATAAAACAAAAAAATCTGAAAAAACTTGAAAAAAATGTTTTTCTGTAAAAAAAAGTATGAATATACCCCGAGTATAATATATGGTTACAAAGGGTACACAAAAACCCTATTAAAAAGATACTAAACTAACAAGGTTTTCATTAAATAAAATCTAAGATTCTTATTACAATGTATTTCATAAAATTTTAATCTTCTAATTATCCAAAATAATATATTCGGTGCTTCTGATACTAAAAAAAAACTTAACCGACGTCCCGATGAATAAAAAATTGTTGAAGAAAAAGGGATGGGATATTAAAACTTGAAAATATAAATCAATAAACTAAAATCTAACCTAACCTAACCGAATCTTGTGAAAAATTTATTTTTAAAATGAGATTATTTCATAAATAACTATGAAAACATAAATTAACAAAACTTCTCTCAAACCTAGTTCAGACAAACCTAACTATGGCTAACCTAACCTATCCCAACCAACCTTTTACAAACAAAACCTTGGCAAACCTAACATAATCAAACCTAACTTTATCAAACCTAACTGTACCAATTTCCTACGGAATTGATATGGCCCGGAGCAAACGGGTGGGTGGGAGGGGTTTTTTTTTCGGAATTTCCAGGACCTTTAAATGTCCGATCACGGCGTAAGTGGTGTCGTTGGCTTTGTCTTGTTGATTGCTACCTGAATAAGTAAAAATATCATGTACCATAAAACAAAAAAATCTGAAAAAACTTGAAAAAAATGTTTTTCTGTAAAAAAAAGTATGAATATACCCCGAGTATAATATATGGTTACAAAGGGTACACAAAAACCCTATTAAAAAGATACTAAACTAACAAGGTTTTCATTAAATAAAATCTAAGATTCTTATTACAATGTATTTCATAAAATTTTAATCTTCTAATTATCCAAAATAATATATTCGGTGCTTCTGATACTAAAAAAAAACTTAACCGACGTCCCGATGAATAAAAAATTGTTGAAGAAAAAGGGATGGGATATTAAAACTTGAAAATATAAATCAATAAACTAAAATCTAACCTAACCTAACCGAATCTTGTGAAAAATTTATTTTTAAAATGAGATTATTTCATAAATAACTATGAAAACATAAATTAACAAAACTTCTCTCAAACCTAGTTCAGACAAACCTAACTATGGCTAACCTAACCTATCCCAACCAACCTTTTACAAACAAAACCTTGGCAAACCTAACATAATCAAACCTAACTTTATCAAACCTAACTGTACCAATTTCCTACGGAATTGATATGGCCCGGAGCAAACGGGTGGGTGGGAGGGGTTTTTTTTTCGGAATTTCCAGGACCTTTAAATGTCCGATCACGGCGTAAGTGGTGTCGTTGGCTTTGTCTTGTTGATTGCTACCTGAATAAGTAAAAATATCATGTACCATAAAACAAAAAAATCTGAAAAAACTTGAAAAAAATGTTTTTCTGTAAAAAAAAGTATGAATATACCCCGAGTATAATATATGGTTACAAAGGGTACACAAAAACCCTATTAAAAAGATACTAAACTAACAAGGTTTTCATTAAATAAAATCTAAGATTCTTATTACAATGTATTTCATAAAATTTTAATCTTCTAATTATCCAAAATAATATATTCGGTGCTTCTGATACTAAAAAAAAACTTAACCGACGTCCCGATGAATAAAAAATTGTTGAAGAAAAAGGGATGGGATATTAAAACTTGAAAATATAAATCAATAAACTAAAATCTAACCTAACCTAACCGAATCTTGTGAAAAATTTATTTTTAAAATGAGATTATTTCATAAATAACTATGAAAACATAAATTAACAAAACTTCTCTCAAACCTAGTTCAGACAAACCTAACTATGGCTAACCTAACCTATCCCAACCAACCTTTTACAAACAAAACCTTGGCAAACCTAACATAATCAAACCTAACTTTATCAAACCTAACTGTACCAATTTCCTACGGAATTGATATGGCCCGGAGCAAACGGGTGGGTGGGAGGGGTTTTTTTTTCGGAATTTCCAGGACCTTTAAATGTCCGATCACGGCGTAAGTGGTGTCGTTGGCTTTGTCTTGTTGATTGCTACCTGAATAAGTAAAAATATCATGTACCATAAAACAAAAAAATCTGAAAAAACTTGAAAAAAATGTTTTTCTGTAAAAAAAAGTATGAATATACCCCGAGTATAATATATGGTTACAAAGGGTACACAAAAACCCTATTAAAAAGATACTAAACTAACAAGGTTTTCATTAAATAAAATCTAAGATTCTTATTACAATGTATTTCATAAAATTTTAATCTTCTAATTATCCAAAATAATATATTCGGTGCTTCTGATACTAAAAAAAAACTTAACCGACGTCCCGATGAATAAAAAATTGTTGAAGAAAAAGGGATGGGATATTAAAACTTGAAAATATAAATCAATAAACTAAAATCTAACCTAACCTAACCGAATCTTGTGAAAAATTTATTTTTAAAATGAGATTATTTCATAAATAACTATGAAAACATAAATTAACAAAACTTCTCTCAAACCTAGTTCAGACAAACCTAACTATGGCTAACCTAACCTATCCCAACCAACCTTTTACAAACAAAACCTTGGCAAACCTAACATAATCAAACCTAACTTTATCAAACCTAACTGTACCAATTTCCTACGGAATTGATATGGCCCGGAGCAAACGGGTGGGTGGGAGGGGTTTTTTTTTCGGAATTTCCAGGACCTTTAAATGTCCGATCACGGCGTAAGTGGTGTCGTTGGCTTTGTCTTGTTGATTGCTACCTGAATAAGTAAAAATATCATGTACCATAAAACAAAAAAATCTGAAAAAACTTGAAAAAAATGTTTTTCTGTAAAAAAAAGTATGAATATACCCCGAGTATAATATATGGTTACAAAGGGTACACAAAAACCCTATTAAAAAGATACTAAACTAACAAGGTTTTCATTAAATAAAATCTAAGATTCTTATTACAATGTATTTCATAAAATTTTAATCTTCTAATTATCCAAAATAATATATTCGGTGCTTCTGATACTAAAAAAAAACTTAACCGACGTCCCGATGAATAAAAAATTGTTGAAGAAAAAGGGATGGGATATTAAAACTTGAAAATATAAATCAATAAACTAAAATCTAACCTAACCTAACCGAATCTTGTGAAAAATTTATTTTTAAAATGAGATTATTTCATAAATAACTATGAAAACATAAATTAACAAAACTTCTCTCAAACCTAGTTCAGACAAACCTAACTATGGCTAACCTAACCTATCCCAACCAACCTTTTACAAACAAAACCTTGGCAAACCTAACATAATCAAACCTAACTTTATCAAACCTAACTGTACCAATTTCCTACGGAATTGATATGGCCCGGAGCAAACGGGTGGGTGGGAGGGGTTTTTTTTTTCGGAATTTCCAGGACCTTTAAATGTCCGATCACGGCGTAAGTGGTGTCGTTGGCTTTGTCTTGTTGATTGCTACCTGAATAAGTAAAAATATCATGTACCATAAAACAAAAAAATCTGAAAAAACTTGAAAAAAATGTTTTTCTGTAAAAAAAAGTATGAATATACCCCGAGTATAATATATGGTTACAAAGGGTACACAAAAACCCTATTAAAAAGATACTAAACTAACAAGGTTTTCATTAAATAAAATCTAAGATTCTTATTACAATGTATTTCATAAAATTTTAATCTTCTAATTATCCAAAATAATATATTCGGTGCTTCTGATACTAAAAAAAAACTTAACCGACGTCCCGATGAATAAAAAATTGTTGAAGAAAAAGGGATGGGATATTAAAACTTGAAAATATAAATCAATAAACTAAAATCTAACCTAACCTAACCGAATCTTGTGAAAAATTTATTTTTAAAATGAGATTATTTCATAAATAACTATGAAAACATAAATTAACAAAACTTCTCTCAAACCTAGTTCAGACAAACCTAACTATGGCTAACCTAACCTATCCCAACCAACCTTTTACAAACAAAACCTTGGCAAACCTAACATAATCAAACCTAACTTTATCAAACCTAACTGTACCAATTTCCTACGGAATTGATATGGCCCGGAGCAAACGGGTGGGTGGGAGGGGTTTTTTTTTCGGAATTTCCAGGACCTTTAAATGTCCGATCACGGCGTAAGTGGTGTCGTTGGCTTTGTCTTGTTGATTGCTACCTGAATAAGTAAAAATATCATGTACCATAAAACAAAAAAATCTGAAAAAACTTGAAAAAAATGTTTTTCTGTAAAAAAAAGTATGAATATACCCCGAGTATAATATATGGTTACAAAGGGTACACAAAAACCCTATTAAAAAGATACTAAACTAACAAGGTTTTCATTAAATAAAATCTAAGATTCTTATTACAATGTATTTCATAAAATTTTAATCTTCTAATTATCCAAAATAATATATTCGGTGCTTCTGATACTAAAAAAAAACTTAACCGACGTCCCGATGAATAAAAAATTGTTGAAGAAAAAGGGATGGGATATTAAAACTTGAAAATATAAATCAATAAACTAAAATCTAACCTAACCTAACCGAATCTTGTGAAAAATTTATTTTTAAAATGAGATTATTTCATAAATAACTATGAAAACATAAATTAACAAAACTTCTCTCAAACCTAGTTCAGACAAACCTAACTATGGCTAACCTAACCTATCCCAACCAACCTTTTACAAACAAAACCTTGGCAAACCTAACATAATCAAACCTAACTTTATCAAACCTAACTGTACCAATTTCCTACGGAATTGATATGGCCCGGAGCAAACGGGTGGGTGGGAGGGGTTTTTTTTTCGGAATTTCCAGGACCTTTAAATGTCCGATCACGGCGTAAGTGGTGTCGTTGGCTTTGTCTTGTTGATTGCTACCTGAATAAGTAAAAATATCATGTACCATAAAACAAAAAAATCTGAAAAAACTTGAAAAAAATGTTTTTCTGTAAAAAAAAGTATGAATATACCCCGAGTATAATATATGGTTACAAAGGGTACACAAAAACCCTATTAAAAAGATACTAAACTAACAAGGTTTTCATTAAATAAAATCTAAGATTCTTATTACAATGTATTTCATAAAATTTTAATCTTCTAATTATCCAAAATAATATATTCGGTGCTTCTGATACTAAAAAAAAACTTAACCGACGTCCCGATGAATAAAAAATTGTTGAAGAAAAAGGGATGGGATATTAAAACTTGAAAATATAAATCAATAAACTAAAATCTAACCTAACCTAACCGAATCTTGTGAAAAATTTATTTTTAAAATGAGATTATTTCATAAATAACTATGAAAACATAAATTAACAAAACTTCTCTCAACCTAGTTCAGACAAACCTAACTATGGCTAACCTAACCTATCCCAACCAACCTTTTACAAACAAAACCTTGGCAAACCTAACATAATCAAACCTAACTTTATCAAACCTAACTGTACCAATTTCCTACGGAATTGATATGGCCCGGAGCAAACGGGTGGGTGGGAGGGGTTTTTTTTTTCGGAATTTCCAGGACCTTTAAATGTCCGATCACGGCGTAAGTGGTGTCGTTGGCTTTGTCTTGTTGATTGCCTACCTGAATAAGTAAAAATATCATGTACCATAAAACAAAAAAATCTGAAAAAACTTGAAAAAAATGTTTTTCTGTAAAAAAAAGTATGAATATACCCCGAGTATAATATATGGTTACAAAGGGTACACAAAAACCCTATTAAAAAGATACTAAACTAACAAGGTTTTCATTAAATAAAATCTAAGATTCTTATTACAATGTATTTCATAAAATTTTAATCTTCTAATTATCCAAAATAATATATTCGGTGCTTCTGATACTAAAAAAAAACTTAACCGACGTCCCGATGAATAAAAAATTGTTGAAGAAAAAGGGATGGGATATTAAAACTTGAAAATATAAATCAATAAACTAAAATCTAACCTAACCTAACCGAATCTTGTGAAAAATTTATTTTTAAAATGAGATTATTTCATAAATAACTATGAAAACATAAATTAACAAAACTTCTCAAACCTAGTTCAGACAAACCTAACTATGGCTAACCTAACCTATCCCAACCAACCTTTTACAAACAAAACCTTGGCAAACCTAACATAATCAAACCTAACTTTATCAAACCTAACTGTACCAATTTCCTACGGAATTGATATGGCCCGGAGCAAACGGGTGGGTGGGAGGGGTTTTTTTTTCGGAATTTCCAGGACCTTTAAATGTCCGATCACGGCGTAAGTGGTGTCGTTGGCTTTGTCTTGTTGATTGCTACCTGAATAAGTAAAAATATCATGTACCATAAAACAAAAAAATCTGAAAAAACTTGAAAAAAATGTTTTTCTGTAAAAAAAAGTATGAATATACCCCGAGTATAATATATGGTTACAAAGGGTACACAAAAACCCTATTAAAAAGATACTAAACTAACAAGGTTTTCATTAAATAAAATCTAAGATTCTTATTACAATGTATTTCATAAAATTTTAATCTTCTAATTATCCAAAATAATATATTCGGTGCTTCTGATACTAAAAAAAAACTTAACCGACGTCCCGATGAATAAAAAATTGTTGAAGAAAAAGGGATGGGATATTAAAACTTGAAAATATAAATCAATAAACTAAAATCTAACCTAACCTAACCGAATCTTGTGAAAAATTTATTTTTAAAATGAGATTATTTCATAAATAACTATGAAAACATAAATTAACAAAACTTCTCTCAAACCTAGTTCAGACAAACCTAACTATGGCTAACCTAACCTATCCCAACCAACCTTTTACAAACAAAACCTTGGCAAACCTAACATAATCAAACCTAACTTTATCAAACCTAACTGTACCAATTTCCTACGGAATTGATATGGCCCGGAGCAAACGGGTGGGTGGGAGGGGTTTTTTTTTCGGAATTTCCAGGACCTTTAAATGTCCGATCACGGCGTAAGTGGTGTCGTTGGCTTTGTCTTGTTGATTGCTACCTGAATAAGTAAAAATATCATGTACCATAAAACAAAAAAATCTGAAAAAACTTGAAAAAAATGTTTTTCTGTAAAAAAAAGTATGAATATACCCCGAGTATAATATATGGTTACAAAGGGTACACAAAAAACCCTATTAAAAAGATACTAAACTAACAAGGGTTTTCATTAAATAAAATCTAAGATTCTTATTACAATGTATTTCATAAAATTTTAATCTTCTAATTATCCAAAATAATATATTCGGTGCTTCTGATACTAAAAAAAAACTTAACCGACGTCCCGATGAATAAAAAATTGTTGAAGAAAAAGGGATGGGATATTAAAACTTGAAAATATAAATCAATAAACTAAAATCTAACCTAACCTAACCGAATCTTGTGAAAAATTTATTTTTAAAATGAGATTATTTCATAAATAACTATGAAAACATAAATTAACAAAACTTCTCTCAAACCTAGTTCAGACAAACCTAACTATGGCTAACCTAACCTATCCCAACCAACCTTTTACAAACAAAACCTTGGCAAACCTAACATAATCAAACCTAACTTTATCAAACCTAACTGTACCAATTTCCTACGGAATTGATATGGCCCGGAGCAAACGGGTGGGTGGGAGGGGTTTTTTTTTCGGAATTTCCAGGACCTTTAAATGTCCGATCACGGCGTAAGTGGTGTCGTTGGCTTTGTCTTGTTGATTGCTACCTGAATAAGTAAAAATATCATGTACCATAAAACAAAAAAATCTGAAAAAAACTTGAAAAAAAATGTTTTTCTGTAAAAAAAAGTATGAATATACCCCGAGTATAATATATGGTTACAAAGGGTACACAAAAACCCTATTAAAAAGATACTAAACTAACAAGGTTTTCATTAAATAAAATCTAAGATTCTTATTACAATGTATTTCATAAAATTTTAATCTTCTAATTATCCAAAATAATATATTCGGTGCTTCTGATACTAAAAAAAAACTTAACCGACGTCCCGATGAATAAAAAATTGTTGAAGAAAAAAGGGATGGGATATTAAAACTTGAAAATATAAATCAATAAACTAAAATCTAACCTAACCTAACCGAATCTTGTGAAAAATTTATTTTTAAAATGAGATTATTTCATAAATAACTATGAAAACATAAATTAACAAAACTTCTCTCAAACCTAGTTCAGACAAACCTAACTATGGCTAACCTAACCTATCCCAACCAACCTTTTACAAACAAAACCTTGGCAAACCTAACATAATCAAACCTAACTTTATCAAACCTAACTGTACCAATTTCCTACGGAAATTGATATGGCCCGGAGCAAACGGGTGGGTGGGAGGGGTTTTTTTTTCGGAATTTCCAGGACCTTTAAATGTCCGATCACGGCGTAAGTGGTGTCGTTGGCTTTGTCTTGTTGATTGCTACCTGAATAAGTAAAAATATCATGTACCATAAAACAAAAAAATCTGAAAAAACTTGAAAAAAATGTTTTTCTGTAAAAAAAAGTATGAATATACCCCGAGTATAATATATGGTTACAAAGGGTACACAAAAACCCTATTAAAAAAGATACTAAACTAACAAGGTTTTCATTAAATAAAATCTAAGATTCTTATTACAATGTATTTCATAAAATTTTAATCTTCTAATTATCCAAAATAATATATTCGGTGCTTCTGATACTAAAAAAAAAACTTAACCGACGTCCCGATGAATAAAAAATTGTTGAAGAAAAAGGGATGGGATATTAAAACTTGAAAATATAAATCAATAAACTAAAATCTAACCTAACCTAACCGAATCTTGTGAAAAATTTATTTTAAAATGAGATTATTTCATAAATAACTATGAAAACATAAATTAACAAAACTTCTCTCAAACCTAGTTCAGACAAACCTAACTATGGCTAACCTAACCTATCCCAACCAACCTTTTACAAACAAAACCTTGGCAAACCTAACATAATCAAACCTAACTTTATCAAACCTAACTGTACCAATTTCCTACGGAATTGATATGGCCCGGAGCAAACGGGGGGGGGGGGGGGGGTTTTTTTTTCGGAATTTCCAGGACCTTTAAATGTCCGATCACGGCGTAAGTGGTGTCGTTGGCTTTGTCTTGTTGATTGCTACCTGAATAAGTAAAAATATCATGTACCATAAAACAAAAAAATCTGAAAAAACTTGAAAAAAATGTTTTTCTGTAAAAAAAAGTATGAATATACCCCGAGTATAATATATGGTTACAAAGGGTACACAAAAACCCTATTAAAAAGATACTAAACTAACAAGGTTTTCATTAAATAAAATCTAAGATTCTTATTACAATGTATTTCATAAAATTTTAATCTTCTAATTATCCAAAATAATATATTCGGTGCTTCTGATACTAAAAAAAAACTTAACCGACGTCCCGATGAATAAAAATTGTTGAAGAAAAAGGGATGGGATATTAAAACTTGAAAATATAAATCAATAAACTAAAATCTAACCTAACCTAACCGAATCTTGTGAAAAATTTATTTTTAAAATGAGATTATTTCATAAATAACTATGAAAACATAAATTAACAAAACTTCTCTCAAACCTAGTTCAGACAAACCTAACTATGGCTAACCTAACCTATCCCAACCAACCTTTTACAAACAAAACCTTGGCAAACCTAACATAATCAAACCTAACTTTATCAAACCTAACTGTACCAATTTCCTACGGAATTGATATGGCCCGGAGCAAACGGGTGGGTGGGAGGGGTTTTTTTTTCGGAATTTCCAGGACCTTTAAATGTCCGATCACGGCGTAAGTGGTGTCGTTGGCTTTGTCTTGTTGATTGCTACCTGAATAAGTAAAAATATCATGTACCATAAAACAAAAAAAATCTGAAAAAACTTGAAAAAAATGTTTTTCTGTAAAAAAAAGTATGAATATACCCCGAGTATAATATATGGTT
>CAJHUD010000060.1:0-32625 GCA_905146925.1 Autographa gamma | reverse complement strand
AATAAGTAAAAATATCATGTACCATAAAACAAAAAAATCTGAAAAAACTTGAAAAAAATGTTTTTCTGTAAAAAAAAGTATGAATATACCCCGAGTATAATATATGGTTACAAAGGGTACACAAAAACCCTATTAAAAAGATACTAAACTAACAAGGTTTTCATTAAATAAAATCTAAGATTCTTATTACAATGTATTTCATAAAATTTTAATCTTCTAATTATCCAAAATAATATATTCGGTGCTTCTGATACTAAAAAAAAACTTAACCGACGTCCCGATGAATAAAAAATTGTTGAAGAAAAAGGGATGGGATATTAAAACTTGAAAATATAAATCAATAAACTAAAATCTAACCTAACCTAACCGAATCTTGTGAAAAATTTATTTTTAAAATGAGATTATTTCATAAATAACTATGAAAACATAAATTAACAAAACTTCTCTCAAACCTAGTTCAGACAAACCTAACTATGGCTAACCTAACCTATCCCAACCAACCTTTTACAAACAAAACCTTGGCAAACCTAACATAATCAAACCTAACTTTATCAAACCTAACTGTACCAATTTCCTACGGAATTGATATGGCCCGGAGCAAACGGGTGGGTGGGAGGGGTTTTTTTTTCGGAATTTCCAGGACCTTTAAATGTCCGATCACGGCGTAAGTGGTGTCGTTGGCTTTGTCTTGTTGATTGCTACCTGAATAAGTAAAAATATCATGTACCATAAAACAAAAAAATCTGAAAAAACTTGAAAAAAATGTTTTTCTGTAAAAAAAAGTATGAATATACCCCGAGTATAATATATGGTTACAAAGGGTACACAAAAACCCTATTAAAAAGATACTAAACTAACAAGGTTTTCATTAAATAAAATCTAAGATTCTTATTACAATGTATTTCATAAAATTTTAATCTTCTAATTATCCAAAATAATATATTCGGTGCTTCTGATACTAAAAAAAACTTAACCGACGTCCCGATGAATAAAAAATTGTTGAAGAAAAAGGGATGGGATATTAAAACTTGAAAATATAAATCAATAAACTAAAATCTAACCTAACCTAACCGAATCTTGTGAAAAATTTATTTTTAAAATGAGATTATTTCATAAATAACTATGAAAACATAAATTAACAAAACTTCTCTCAAACCTAGTTCAGACAAACCTAACTATGGCTAACCTAACCTATCCCAACCAACCTTTTACAAACAAAACCTTGGCAAACCTAACATAATCAAACCTAACTTTATCAAACCTAACTGTACCAATTTCCTACGGAATTGATATGGCCCGGAGCAAACGGGTGGGTGGGAGGGGTTTTTTTTTTCGGAATTTCCAGGACCTTTAAATGTCCGATCACGGCGTAAGTGGTGTCGTTGGCTTTGTCTTGTTGATTGCTACCTGAATAAGTAAAAATATCATGTACCATAAAACAAAAAAATCTGAAAAAACTTGAAAAAAATGTTTTCTGTAAAAAAAAGTATGAATATACCCCGAGTATAATATATGGTTACAAAGGGTACACAAAAACCCTATTAAAAAGATACTAAACTAACAAGGTTTTCATTAAATAAAATCTAAGATTCTTATTACAATGTATTTCATAAAATTTTAATCTTCTAATTATCCAAAATAATATATTCGGTGCTTCTGATACTAAAAAAAAACTTAACCGACGTCCCGATGAATAAAAAATTGTTGAAGAAAAAGGGATGGGATATTAAAACTTGAAAATATAAATCAATAAACTAAAATCTAACCTAACCTAACCGAATCTTGTGAAAAATTTATTTTTAAAATGAGATTATTTCATAAATAACTATGAAAACATAAATTAACAAAACTTCTCTCAAACCTAGTTCAGACAAACCTAACTATGGCTAACCTAACCTATCCCAACCAACCTTTTACAAACAAAACCTTGGCAAACCTAACATAATCAAACCTAACTTTATCAAACCTAACTGTACCAATTTCCTACGGAATTGATATGGCCCGGAGCAAACGGGTGGGTGGGAGGGGTTTTTTTTTCGGAATTTCCAGGACCTTTAAATGTCCGATCACGGCGTAAGTGGTGTCGTTGGCTTTGTCTTGTTGATTGCTACCTGAATAAGTAAAAATATCATGTACCATAAAACAAAAAAATCTGAAAAAACTTGAAAAAAATGTTTTTCTGTAAAAAAAAGTATGAATATACCCCGAGTATAATATATGGTTACAAAGGGTACACAAAAACCCTATTAAAAAGATACTAAACTAACAAGGTTTTCATTAAATAAAATCTAAGATTCTTATTACAATGTATTTCATAAAATTTTAATCTTCTAATTATCCAAAATAATATATTCGGTGCTTCTGATACTAAAAAAAAACTTAACCGACGTCCCGATGAATAAAAAATTGTTGAAGAAAAAGGGATGGGATATTAAAACTTGAAAATATAAATCAATAAACTAAAATCTAACCTAACCTAACCGAATCTTGTGAAAAATTTATTTTTAAAATGAGATTATTTCATAAATAACTATGAAAACATAAATTAACAAAACTTCTCTCAAACCTAGTTCAGACAAACCTAACTATGGCTAACCTAACCTATCCCAACCAACCTTTTACAAACAAAACCTTGGCAAACCTAACATAATCAAACCTAACTTTATCAAACCTAACTGTACCAATTTCCTACGGAATTGATATGGCCCGGAGCAAACGGGTGGGTGGGAGGGGTTTTTTTTTTCGGAATTTCCAGGACCTTTAAATGTCCGATCACGGCGTAAGTGGTGTCGTTGGCTTTGTCTTGTTGATTGCTACCTGAATAAGTAAAAATATCATGTACCATAAAACAAAAAAATCTGAAAAAACTTGAAAAAAATGTTTTTCTGTAAAAAAAAGTATGAATATACCCCGAGTATAATATATGGTTACAAAGGGTACACAAAAACCCTATTAAAAAGATACTAAACTAACAAGGTTTTCATTAAATAAAATCTAAGATTCTTATTACAATGTATTTCATAAAATTTTAATCTTCTAATTATCCAAAATAATATATTCGGTGCTTCTGATACTAAAAAAAAACTTAACCGACGTCCCGATGAATAAAAAATTGTTGAAGAAAAAGGGATGGGATATTAAAACTTGAAAATATAAATCAATAAACTAAAATCTAACCTAACCTAACCGAATCTTGTGAAAAATTTATTTTTAAAATGAGATTATTTCATAAATAACTATGAAAACATAAATTAACAAAACTTCTCTCAAACCTAGTTCAGACAAACCTAACTATGGCTAACCTAACCTATCCCAACCAACCTTTTACAAACAAAACCTTGGCAAACCTAACATAATCAAACCTAACTTTATCAAACCTAACTGTACCAATTTCCTACGGAATTGATATGGCCCGGAGCAAACGGGTGGGTGGGAGGGGTTTTTTTTTCGGAATTTCCAGGACCTTTAAATGTCCGATCACGGCGTAAGTGGTGTCGTTGGCTTTGTCTTGTTGATTGCTACCTGAATAAGTAAAAATATCATGTACCATAAAACAAAAAAATCTGAAAAAACTTGAAAAAAATGTTTTTCTGTAAAAAAAAGTATGAATATACCCCGAGTATAATATATGGTTACAAAGGGTACACAAAAACCCTATTAAAAAGATACTAAACTAACAAGGTTTTCATTAAATAAAATCTAAGATTCTTATTACAATGTATTTCATAAAATTTTAATCTTCTAATTATCCAAAATAATATATTCGGTGCTTCTGATACTAAAAAAAAACTTAACCGACGTCCCGATGAATAAAAAATTGTTGAAGAAAAAGGGATGGGATATTAAAACTTGAAAATATAAATCAATAAACTAAAATCTAACCTAACCTAACCGAATCTTGTGAAAAATTTATTTTTAAAATGAGATTATTTCATAAATAACTATGAAAACATAAATTAACAAAACTTCTCTCAAACCTAGTTCAGACAAACCTAACTATGGCTAACCTAACCTATCCCAACCAACCTTTTACAAACAAAACCTTGGCAAACCTAACATAATCAAACCTAACTTTATCAAACCTAACTGTACCAATTTCCTACGGAATTGATATGGCCCGGAGCAAACGGGTGGGTGGGAGGGGTTTTTTTTTCGGAATTTCCAGGACCTTTAAATGTCCGATCACGGCGTAAGTGGTGTCGTTGGCTTTGTCTTGTTGATTGCTACCTGAATAAGTAAAAATATCATGTACCATAAAACAAAAAAATCTGAAAAAACTTGAAAAAAATGTTTTTCTGTAAAAAAAAGTATGAATATACCCCGAGTATAATATATGGTTACAAAGGGTACACAAAAACCCTATTAAAAAGATACTAAACTAACAAGGTTTTCATTAAATAAAATCTAAGATTCTTATTACAATGTATTTCATAAAATTTTAATCTTCTAATTATCCAAAATAATATATTCGGTGCTTCTGATACTAAAAAAAAACTTAACCGACGTCCCGATGAATAAAAAATTGTTGAAGAAAAAGGGATGGGATATTAAAACTTGAAAATATAAATCAATAAACTAAAATCTAACCTAACCTAACCGAATCTTGTGAAAAATTTATTTTTAAAATGAGATTATTTCATAAATAACTATGAAAACATAAATTAACAAAACTTCTCTCAAACCTAGTTCAGACAAACCTAACTATGGCTAACCTAACCTATCCCAACCAACCTTTTACAAACAAAACCTTGGCAAACCTAACATAATCAAACCTAACTTTATCAAACCTAACTGTACCAATTTCCTACGGAATTGATATGGCCCGGAGCAAACGGGTGGGTGGGAGGGGTTTTTTTTTCGGAATTTCCAGGACCTTTAAATGTCCGATCACGGCGTAAGTGGTGTCGTTGGCTTTGTCTTGTTGATTGCTACCTGAATAAGTAAAAATATCATGTACCATAAAACAAAAAAATCTGAAAAAACTTGAAAAAAATGTTTTTCTGTAAAAAAAAGTATGAATATACCCCGAGTATAATATATGGTTACAAAGGGTACACAAAAACCCTATTAAAAAGATACTAAACTAACAAGGTTTTCATTAAATAAAATCTAAGATTCTTATTACAATGTATTTCATAAAATTTTAATCTTCTAATTATCCAAAATAATATATTCGGTGCTTCTGATACTAAAAAAAAACTTAACCGACGTCCCGATGAATAAAAAATTGTTGAAGAAAAAGGGATGGGATATTAAAACTTGAAAATATAAATCAATAAACTAAAATCTAACCTAACCTAACCGAATCTTGTGAAAAATTTATTTTTAAAATGAGATTATTTCATAAATAACTATGAAAACATAAATTAACAAAACTTCTCTCAAACCTAGTTCAGACAAACCTAACTATGGCTAACCTAACCTATCCCAACCAACCTTTTACAAACAAAACCTTGGCAAACCTAACATAATCAAACCTAACTTTATCAAACCTAACTGTACCAATTTCCTACGGAATTGATATGGCCCGGAGCAAACGGGTGGGTGGGAGGGGTTTTTTTTTCGGAATTTCCAGGACCTTTAAATGTCCGATCACGGCGTAAGTGGTGTCGTTGGCTTTGTCTTGTTGATTGCTACCTGAATAAGTAAAAATATCATGTACCATAAAACAAAAAAATCTGAAAAAACTTGAAAAAAATGTTTTTCTGTAAAAAAAAGTATGAATATACCCCGAGTATAATATATGGTTACAAAGGGTACACAAAAACCCTATTAAAAAGATACTAAACTAACAAGGTTTTCATTAAATAAAATCTAAGATTCTTATTACAATGTATTTCATAAAATTTTAATCTTCTAATTATCCAAAATAATATATTCGGTGCTTCTGATACTAAAAAAAAACTTAACCGACGTCCCGATGAATAAAAAATTGTTGAAGAAAAAGGGATGGGATATTAAAACTTGAAAATATAAATCAATAAACTAAAATCTAACCTAACCTAACCGAATCTTGTGAAAAATTTATTTTTAAAATGAGATTATTTCATAAATAACTATGAAAACATAAATTAACAAAACTTCTCTCAAACCTAGTTCAGACAAACCTAACTATGGCTAACCTAACCTATCCCAACCAACCTTTTACAAACAAAACCTTGGCAAACCTAACATAATCAAACCTAACTTTATCAAACCTAACTGTACCAATTTCCTACGGAATTGATATGGCCCGGAGCAAACGGGTGGGTGGGAGGGGTTTTTTTTTCGGAATTTCCAGGACCTTTAAATGTCCGATCACGGCGTAAGTGGTGTCGTTGGCTTTGTCTTGTTGATTGCTACCTGAATAAGTAAAAATATCATGTACCATAAAACAAAAAAATCTGAAAAAACTTGAAAAAAATGTTTTTCTGTAAAAAAAAGTATGAATATACCCCGAGTATAATATATGGTTACAAAGGGTACACAAAAACCCTATTAAAAAGATACTAAACTAACAAGGTTTTCATTAAATAAAATCTAAGATTCTTATTACAATGTATTTCATAAAATTTTAATCTTCTAATTATCCAAAATAATATATTCGGTGCTTCTGATACTAAAAAAAAACTTAACCGACGTCCCGATGAATAAAAAATTGTTGAAGAAAAAGGGATGGGATATTAAAACTTGAAAATATAAATCAATAAACTAAAATCTAACCTAACCTAACCGAATCTTGTGAAAAATTTATTTTTAAAATGAGATTATTTCATAAATAACTATGAAAACATAAATTAACAAAACTTCTCTCAAACCTAGTTCAGACAAACCTAACTATGGCTAACCTAACCTATCCCAACCAACCTTTTACAAACAAAACCTTGGCAAACCTAACATAATCAAACCTAACTTTATCAAACCTAACTGTACCAATTTCCTACGGAATTGATATGGCCCGGAGCAAACGGGTGGGTGGGAGGGGTTTTTTTTTCGGAATTTCCAGGACCTTTAAATGTCCGATCACGGCGTAAGTGGTGTCGTTGGCTTTGTCTTGTTGATTGCTACCTGAATAAGTAAAAATATCATGTACCATAAAACAAAAAAATCTGAAAAAACTTGAAAAAAATGTTTTTCTGTAAAAAAAAGTATGAATATACCCCGAGTATAATATATGGTTACAAAGGGTACACAAAAACCCTATTAAAAAGATACTAAACTAACAAGGTTTTCATTAAATAAAATCTAAGATTCTTATTACAATGTATTTCATAAAATTTTAATCTTCTAATTATCCAAAATAATATATTCGGTGCTTCTGATACTAAAAAAAAACTTAACCGACGTCCCGATGAATAAAAAATTGTTGAAGAAAAAGGGATGGGATATTAAAACTTGAAAATATAAATCAATAAACTAAAATCTAACCTAACCTAACCGAATCTTGTGAAAAATTTATTTTTAAAATGAGATTATTTCATAAATAACTATGAAAACATAAATTAACAAAACTTCTCTCAAACCTAGTTCAGACAAACCTAACTATGGCTAACCTAACCTATCCCAACCAACCTTTTACAAACAAAACCTTGGCAAACCTTTTTTTTTTTTTTTTTTTTTTTTCGGGGGGAAATCCTCATGGACTTCCTCCGCCTGGGGAGAGGCGGAGGGGCATGCCGGACTCTTACCGGCTAAAACCCCCCGGTGTCTCCTCCTCGCACGTGCACGTGGGGCCGCGGGAATCCAAATTCTTCCGCAGCCCCACGCTGGTGCTGGCCCGGTTGTCCGGGCCTCCTCTCGTGCACGGGGTAGTGAGGTGTAAGACTACCCCGTGCTCCGCCTCGGAGGCGCGCGCCGACACCCGCGCGCGCCTACGCCTCGGGTCCAGCGGTTAGGGGGCGGGGACTTCCCCAAGTCCATCGCCCCTGGACCCATTCATGGGGGGCGGAAAAGGGCGTTGTCCGCCCTTCTCCTGCGCCCGGTGCGCCTTCTGCGGCCGGGGAAGAGAGACGAGATCTCCCTCTCCCGTTCCGCAGTCTCCTTCTGCGACATCACGTCCTCGCAGAAGGACACCACCGCGTCCCACGACTCTGCGCTACCGACCATACTCTGCACTACGGCCGGCAGCGACAGATCGCCTCCTACTTCATTTGTGAGGACACGGCGCTGCTCCTCCCAAGCTACACACTCAGCGAGCGTGTGTTGCGCCGTGTCCTCCCCGCAATGGACGCAGTGGTGGCACCGAGCGTCCGGCTCCCTGCCCATGCGACACAGGTACTTGCCGAAGCACCCATGCCCCGACAGCACCTGCGTCACCCTAAACGACAGGGAACCGTGCCTTCTCCCGAGCCAGTCGTTGAGTACTGGCCGGATCGCCTCGACGGTAGCGAGGCCGGCGGCAGGGCGCAGAAGCCTTTGCCGCCATTCCGCCACCAGGACCTGACGGAGCTCTCCTCGGCGCAGCTCGATCTGCCGCTGCACCGGCGTCGAGCCCCGCGCCCGCTCTTCCTCGCGCCATCGGTACAATGACGCGAGTACTTTCGCCTCCAGGTCCCAGGGCGGGGATCCGGCCAGGACACAAGCCGCCTCGTAGGAAATCGTGCGGTACCCGCGGGCGACTCTGACGGCCATCGCCCTCTGCGGCTTTCGCAGAATGGCGAGAGTGCTGGCCGTCAGGTCTAACGCCCAGACGGGAGCCCCGTAAAGGGCTATAGACCGCACGATTCCCACGTACAACCGCCTACAGGCGGCGCTCGGGCCCCCCATGTTGGGAAGCAACGTTGAAAGCGCGCCCGCCGCGCCCATCAGCTTGGGCGCTAGCCGCCGGAAGTGAGGCCCGAATTCCCACCGGCTGTCGAGCACCAATCCCAGGTACTTCATGGTGTACCCGACAGCTATCCGAGCCCCACCGACCACAATGTGTGATCCCGGCGCCGGCGCCCGTCGGGGGCCATAAAACACTATGGCCTCCGACTTGTTTAGGGCCACCTCCAGGCCCAGGCGCCGGATGCGGTTCACCACCTGTGACACCGCAGCCGTGGCTATCAACGTCGCTTCCCTAAGTGAGCTCCCCCGGGCAGTGACAAGCGTGTCGTCCGCATAACACGTCAGGTCTGCACCCGACGGGAGCTCACCTCTCAGCACCCAGTCGTATCCGATGTTCCACAGGAGCGGTCCCAAGACCGATCCCTGCGGAACACCGCACGACATGAAGTGCCGAGCAGCACCGTCACGTCCCCGATAGGTGACGCATCTGTCCTCCAGATAAGCCCCTACTGTACGGCGGAGGTAGGGAGGCACGCGATGGTATTTCAGCGCCTCCCGAATGCAGCTCCAGGGTAGGGTGTTGAATGCGTTGGAGATGTCTAAAGACACCGCCAACACCACCCCACCCCGGGACACCGTCTCCTCCGCCAGGGCCCTCACGCGCATGATTGCGTCTATGGTGGAGCGCCCCCGACGAAAACCGAACTGGTTCTCGTCCAGGTCCGGCCCCTCTCTGCACAAACCTTGGCAAACCTAACATAATCAAACCTAACTTTATCAAACCTAACTGTACCAATTTCCTACGGAATTGATATGGCCCGGAGCAAACGGGTGGGTGGGAGGGGTTTTTTTTTCGGAATTTCCAGGACCTTTAAATGTCCGATCACGGCGTAAGTGGTGTCGTTGGCTTTGTCTTGTTGATTGCTACCTGAATAAGTAAAAATATCATGTACCATAAAACAAAAAAATCTGAAAAAACTTGAAAAAAATGTTTTTCTGTAAAAAAAAGTATGAATATACCCCGAGTATAATATATGGTTACAAAGGGTACACAAAAACCCTATTAAAAAGATACTAAACTAACAAGGTTTTCATTAAATAAAATCTAAGATTCTTATTACAATGTATTTCATAAAATTTTAATCTTCTAATTATCCAAAATAATATATTCGGTGCTTCTGATACTAAAAAAAAACTTAACCGACGTCCCGATGAATAAAAAATTGTTGAAGAAAAAGGGATGGGATATTAAAACTTGAAAATATAAATCAATAAACTAAAATCTAACCTAACCTAACCGAATCTTGTGAAAAATTTATTTTTAAAATGAGATTATTTCATAAATAACTATGAAAACATAAATTAACAAAACTTCTCTCAAACCTAGTTCAGACAAACCTAACTATGGCTAACCTAACCTATCCCAACCAACCTTTTACAAACAAAACCTTGGCAAACCTAACATAATCAAACCTAACTTTATCAAACCTAACTGTACCAATTTCCTACGGAATTGATATGGCCCGGAGCAAACGGGTGGGTGGGAGGGGTTTTTTTTTCGGAATTTCCAGGACCTTTAAATGTCCGATCACGGCGTAAGTGGTGTCGTTGGCTTTGTCTTGTTGATTGCTACCTGAATAAGTAAAAATATCATGTACCATAAAACAAAAAAATCTGAAAAAACTTGAAAAAAATGTTTTTCTGTAAAAAAAAGTATGAATATACCCCGAGTATAATATATGGTTACAAAGGGTACACAAAAACCCTATTAAAAAGATACTAAACTAACAAGGTTTTCATTAAATAAAATCTAAGATTCTTATTACAATGTATTTCATAAAATTTTAATCTTCTAATTATCCAAAATAATATATTCGGTGCTTCTGATACTAAAAAAAAACTTAACCGACGTCCCGATGAATAAAAAATTGTTGAAGAAAAAGGGATGGGATATTAAAACTTGAAAATATAAATCAATAAACTAAAATCTAACCTAACCTAACCGAATCTTGTGAAAAATTTATTTTTAAAATGAGATTATTTCATAAATAACTATGAAAACATAAATTAACAAAACTTCTCTCAAACCTAGTTCAGACAAACCTAACTATGGCTAACCTAACCTATCCCAACCAACCTTTTACAAACAAAACCTTGGCAAACCTAACATAATCAAACCTAACTTTATCAAACCTAACTGTACCAATTTCCTACGGAATTGATATGGCCCGGAGCAAACGGGTGGGTGGGAGGGGTTTTTTTTTCGGAATTTCCAGGACCTTTAAATGTCCGATCACGGCGTAAGTGGTGTCGTTGGCTTTGTCTTGTTGATTGCTACCTGAATAAGTAAAAATATCATGTACCATAAAACAAAAAAATCTGAAAAAACTTGAAAAAAATGTTTTTCTGTAAAAAAAAGTATGAATATACCCCGAGTATAATATATGGTTACAAAGGGTACACAAAAACCCTATTAAAAAGATACTAAACTAACAAGGTTTTCATTAAATAAAATCTAAGATTCTTATTACAATGTATTTCATAAAATTTTAATCTTCTAATTATCCAAAATAATATATTCGGTGCTTCTGATACTAAAAAAAAACTTAACCGACGTCCCGATGAATAAAAAATTGTTGAAGAAAAAGGGATGGGATATTAAAACTTGAAAATATAAATCAATAAACTAAAATCTAACCTAACCTAACCGAATCTTGTGAAAAATTTATTTTTAAAATGAGATTATTTCATAAATAACTATGAAAACATAAATTAACAAAACTTCTCTCAAACCTAGTTCAGACAAACCTAACTATGGCTAACCTAACCTATCCCAACCAACCTTTTACAAACAAAACCTTGGCAAACCTAACATAATCAAACCTAACTTTATCAAACCTAACTGTACCAATTTCCTACGGAATTGATATGGCCCGGAGCAAACGGGTGGGTGGGAGGGGTTTTTTTTTCGGAATTTCCAGGACCTTTAAATGTCCGATCACGGCGTAAGTGGTGTCGTTGGCTTTGTCTTGTTGATTGCTACCTGAATAAGTAAAAATATCATGTACCATAAAACAAAAAAATCTGAAAAAACTTGAAAAAAATGTTTTTCTGTAAAAAAAAGTATGAATATACCCCGAGTATAATATATGGTTACAAAGGGTACACAAAAACCCTATTAAAAAGATACTAAACTAACAAGGTTTTCATTAAATAAAATCTAAGATTCTTATTACAATGTATTTCATAAAATTTTAATCTTCTAATTATCCAAAATAATATATTCGGTGCTTCTGATACTAAAAAAAAACTTAACCGACGTCCCGATGAATAAAAAATTGTTGAAGAAAAAGGGATGGGATATTAAAACTTGAAAATATAAATCAATAAACTAAAATCTAACCTAACCTAACCGAATCTTGTGAAAAATTTATTTTTAAAATGAGATTATTTCATAAATAACTATGAAAACATAAATTAACAAAACTTCTCTCAAACCTAGTTCAGACAAACCTAACTATGGCTAACCTAACCTATCCCAACCAACCTTTTACAAACAAAACCTTGGCAAACCTAACATAATCAAACCTAACTTTATCAAACCTAACTGTACCAATTTCCTACGGAATTGATATGGCCCGGAGCAAACGGGTGGGTGGGAGGGGTTTTTTTTTCGGAATTTCCAGGACCTTTAAATGTCCGATCACGGCGTAAGTGGTGTCGTTGGCTTTGTCTTGTTGATTGCTACCTGAATAAGTAAAAATATCATGTACCATAAAACAAAAAAATCTGAAAAAACTTGAAAAAAATGTTTTTCTGTAAAAAAAAGTATGAATATACCCCGAGTATAATATTATATGGTTACAAAGGGTACACAAAAACCCTATTAAAAAGATACTAAACTAACAAGGTTTTCATTAAATAAAATCTAAGATTCTTATTACAATGTATTTCATAAAATTTTAATCTTCTAATTATCCAAAATAATATATTCGGTGCTTCTGATACTAAAAAAAAACTTAACCGACGTCCCGATGAATAAAAAATTGTTGAAGAAAAAGGGATGGGATATTAAAACTTGAAAATATAAATCAATAAACTAAAATCTAACCTAACCTAACCGAATCTTGTGAAAAATTTATTTTTAAAATGAGATTATTTCATAAATAACTATGAAAACATAAATTAACAAAACTTCTCTCAAACCTAGTTCAGACAAACCTAACTATGGCTAACCTAACCTATCCCAACCAACCTTTTACAAACAAAACCTTGGCAAACCTAACATAATCAAACCTAACTTTATCAAACCTAACTGTACCAATTTCCTACGGAATTGATATGGCCCGGAGCAAACGGGTGGGTGGGAGGGGTTTTTTTTTCGGAATTTCCAGGACCTTTAAATGTCCGATCACGGCGTAAGTGGTGTCGTTGGCTTTGTCTTGTTGATTGCTACCTGAATAAGTAAAAATATCATGTACCATAAAACAAAAAAATCTGAAAAAACTTGAAAAAAATGTTTTTCTGTAAAAAAAAGTATGAATATACCCCGAGTATAATATATGGTTACAAAGGGTACACAAAAACCCTATTAAAAAGATACTAAACTAACAAGGTTTTCATTAAATAAAATCTAAGATTCTTATTACAATGTATTTCATAAAATTTTAATCTTCTAATTATCCAAAATAATATATTCGGTGCTTCTGATACTAAAAAAAAACTTAACCGACGTCCCGATGAATAAAAAATTGTTGAAGAAAAAGGGATGGGATATTAAAACTTGAAAATATAAATCAATAAACTAAAATCTAACCTAACCTAACCGAATCTTGTGAAAAATTTATTTTTAAAATGAGATTATTTCATAAATAACTATGAAAACATAAATTAACAAAACTTCTCTCAAACCTAGTTCAGACAAACCTAACTATGGCTAACCTAACCTATCCCAACCAACCTTTTACAAACAAAACCTTGGCAAACCTAACATAATCAAACCTAACTTTATCAAACCTAACTGTACCAATTTCCTACGGAATTGATATGGCCCGGAGCAAACGGGTGGGTGGGAGGGGTTTTTTTTTCGGAATTTCCAGGACCTTTAAATGTCCGATCACGGCGTAAGTGGTGTCGTTGGCTTTGTCTTGTTGATTGCTACCTGAATAAGTAAAAATATCATGTACCATAAAACAAAAAAATCTGAAAAAACTTGAAAAAAATGTTTTTCTGTAAAAAAAAGTATGAATATACCCCGAGTATAATATTATATGGTTACAAAGGGTACACAAAAACCCTATTAAAAAGATACTAAACTAACAAGGTTTTCATTAAATAAAATCTAAGATTCTTATTACAATGTATTTCATAAAATTTTAATCTTCTAATTATCCAAAATAATATATTCGGTGCTTCTGATACTAAAAAAAAACTTAACCGACGTCCCGATGAATAAAAAATTGTTGAAGAAAAAGGGATGGGATATTAAAACTTGAAAATATAAATCAATAAACTAAAATCTAACCTAACCTAACCGAATCTTGTGAAAAATTTATTTTTAAAATGAGATTATTTCATAAATAACTATGAAAACATAAATTAACAAAACTTCTCTCAAACCTAGTTCAGACAAACCTAACTATGGCTAACCTAACCTATCCCAACCAACCTTTTACAAACAAAACCTTGGCAAACCTAACATAATCAAACCTAACTTTATCAAACCTAACTGTACCAATTTCCTACGGAATTGATATGGCCCGGAGCAAACGGGTGGGTGGGAGGGGTTTTTTTTTCGGAATTTCCAGGACCTTTAAATGTCCGATCACGGCGTAAGTGGTGTCGTTGGCTTTGTCTTGTTGATTGCTACCTGAATAAGTAAAAATATCATGTACCATAAAACAAAAAAATCTGAAAAAACTTGAAAAAAATGTTTTTCTGTAAAAAAAAGTATGAATATACCCCGAGTATAATATATGGTTACAAAGGGTACACAAAAACCCTATTAAAAAGATACTAAACTAACAAGGTTTTCATTAAATAAAATCTAAGATTCTTATTACAATGTATTTCATAAAATTTTAATCTTCTAATTATCCAAAATAATATATTCGGTGCTTCTGATACTAAAAAAAAACTTAACCGACGTCCCGATGAATAAAAAATTGTTGAAGAAAAAGGGATGGGATATTAAAACTTGAAAATATAAATCAATAAACTAAAATCTAACCTAACCTAACCGAATCTTGTGAAAAATTTATTTTTAAAATGAGATTATTTCATAAATAACTATGAAAACATAAATTAACAAAACTTCTCTCAAACCTAGTTCAGACAAACCTAACTATGGCTAACCTAACCTATCCCAACCAACCTTTTACAAACAAAACCTTGGCAAACCTAACATAATCAAACCTAACTTTATCAAACCTAACTGTACCAATTTCCTACGGAATTGATATGGCCCGGAGCAAACGGGTGGGTGGGAGGGGTTTTTTTTTCGGAATTTCCAGGACCTTTAAATGTCCGATCACGGCGTAAGTGGTGTCGTTGGCTTTGTCTTGTTGATTGCTACCTGAATAAGTAAAAATATCATGTACCATAAAACAAAAAAATCTGAAAAAACTTGAAAAAAATGTTTTTCTGTAAAAAAAAGTATGAATATACCCCGAGTATAATATATGGTTACAAAGGGTACACAAAAACCCTATTAAAAAGATACTAAACTAACAAGGTTTTCATTAAATAAAATCTAAGATTCTTATTACAATGTATTTCATAAAATTTTAATCTTCTAATTATCCAAAATAATATATTCGGTGCTTCTGATACTAAAAAAAAACTTAACCGACGTCCCGATGAATAAAAAATTGTTGAAGAAAAAGGGATGGGATATTAAAACTTGAAAATATAAATCAATAAACTAAAATCTAACCTAACCTAACCGAATCTTGTGAAAAATTTATTTTTAAAATGAGATTATTTCATAAATAACTATGAAAACATAAATTAACAAAACTTCTCTCAAACCTAGTTCAGACAAACCTAACTATGGCTAACCTAACCTATCCCAACCAACCTTTTACAAACAAAACCTTGGCAAACCTAACATAATCAAACCTAACTTTATCAAACCTAACTGTACCAATTTCCTACGGAATTGATATGGCCCGGAGCAAACGGGTGGGTGGGAGGGGTTTTTTTTTCGGAATTTCCAGGACCTTTAAATGTCCGATCACGGCGTAAGTGGTGTCGTTGGCTTTGTCTTGTTGATTGCTACCTGAATAAGTAAAAATATCATGTACCATAAAACAAAAAAATCTGAAAAAACTTGAAAAAAATGTTTTTCTGTAAAAAAAAGTATGAATATACCCCGAGTATAATATTATATGGTTACAAAGGGTACACAAAAACCCTATTAAAAAGATACTAAACTAACAAGGTTTTCATTAAATAAAATCTAAGATTCTTATTACAATGTATTTCATAAAATTTTAATCTTCTAATTATCCAAAATAATATATCGTCCCCGTAGTTGGAAAACTAAATAACTCAGATTTTGCGGTTCTGAGATAAACGCGATTTAGTGTTTTTTTTTCAGTTAATGTACATTTGTTAAGAAACGTGAGACAATTTTACTGTCGGTACTTTTAAATTTTACGGACCTGATTACCTTTTATATTAATCTTCAAAAAACTGAACTCTATCTTTAAGTATAATAAAAAAATTAATAAAAAATCAAGTTATTTAATTTTGCCACAACTGATATTTATAACGTTACTACAATTAGCTTCTTATTTCGGCTACTTATTTAGTTTTCCTACAAGCTAAATACATTTGGTAGTGTAACATTTTGTGAAATAAAGGCAGTTATTGAATTTATCTAAGTCGTAATATTTTTAAATGTTATATTTAGTGGGTTTATACGTTATTATTATTTTGATTTTTTTGTAACTATTATTGTCTCATATAAAATAAAAGCTTTATTATGTTATTTATAAAGTTATATTAAAGAAGATATACAAATTTGCTCCTAGTTAACATACATTTAACTTGTGATAAGTATAATTTATGTAATAACACTAAGATATATAATACAAATAAGTATAACAGATGTTACTACACAATAACTAAATTATATTCTCACTCGGAAGCGCTATTATCTATATTATTAAATTAACGTTATTACTTTTAATTAATAAAAAAATATCTTAACTATTTAATTTTCAAGTGTCATCTGTCAGTATGCATTGATTGCTAGATGGCAAAAGGGATTCGACAAAAAATCTCACTAATATCGTTTCACATGTTTGTATCGCATGTGTATACAAACGTTTGCTCGTGACTGTACACCGTGCATAGCTATGAGCTGTGTGGGCGACACATCCGTGTGCGTGCGCCGCAGTGGAAACGGAGACCGATGCCGCCGAACTAATCAACCCACGCAGCAGAGGTAAGCCACGCATCCGTGCACAGCCTTTTTTTTTTATACAGGTGAAACTAATTTATGAGCCTTGCAACTCCATGGGGGGTGGGGATGCAAGAGTCCGGGCTTCCAGAGCCTTGAAAAAGGCTCCGACTACTCCGGCAAAACAAATGGTGCCATCTTTCGCCTTGGTGTCGAAAGAGAGGATAGCGGAGGACAGCGGGGGCAGTGTATGGCCCTACACCACCCCCACCCAGCAAAGAAGGAGACGCGTGCAAAGAAGGCTGAGGGACCCCCGTCCCCGCCCTCTGCGTCTCCCTCAGGACAGGTCTGGCTACGGTGGTTCTCGTCCGCGCCCTACCCACCAGCCGTCGGCGGAGCAATGGAGCGGAAGGGTCAGCCTCCCGCTCGCGCTCCGAGGTCTCTTTCTGCGAAAGGACAATCTCGCAGAAATGAGACACAGCCCGCCAGACGTCATCGTTCGCGAGCATGGCACTCACCATACCCGCGAGCGAAAGGTCCGGACCAGCGACACCACGCAGGACACGGCGCTCAGCTTCGAAGCCAGTGCAGACCTCGAGTGTGTGTTGCGCCGTGTCTTCTATTGCGTCACAATGGTGACACGTAGGGGACTCCTCCCGCCCTATCCGGTGCAGGTACGATCCGAAGCACCCGTGCCCGGACAGCACCTGCACCAAACGGAACGTGAGGAAACCGTGGCGTCGGTCCAGCCATGGGTCCAAAAGCGGAACCACAACTTCAGTGACGCGGCGTCCGTAGCGGGCACTGGCGAGATCCAACCGCTATCGGAGGACCATTTCATTGTAGGCATCGCGCCGCACGGCGCAGCGTTCTCTGGGGATAGGCGTTCACCAAGCGCTTTCCGAGCCGCCGTCTGGTAATATACGGCGGCCAGGATCCTAGCTTCTAGCTCCCAGGCGGGAGTACTGGCAAGGGCGCATGCTGCTGCATGCCCTACCGTGCAGTAGGCCCTCCCAATGTGTAGTGCGATTGCCCGTTGTGGCCTGCGCAGGAGGGCCACGTTTTCCTTCCGATAAAGGGAGTCCGCCCATATTGGCGCTCCATAAAACGCTATAGAGCGCAGGACTCCGGCATAGAGGCGGCGGCAACTAGTCCGTGGCCCCCCCTGGTTAGGAAGGAGCCAGGAAAAGGCCACTTTAAGGAGACGCGCAGCAAGACCTTGAAAGTGGGAGCCAAACTCCCACTTGGCGTCCAGGATCAGGCCCAGGTATTTCATCCTGGCCTTTACATCGATCCTGACGCCAGCTATCACAACGTGGGCATCAGGAGGCTTGCACTGACGACGTCCCGGAAAATATATGGCCTCCGTCTTTTCCAGGGCCACTTTTAGCCCCAGAAGTCCCATTCTGTTGGCAACCAGCGTGCCACCAGCAGAAGCCAGGCGCGCCGCTTCCCCGTATGTCCTTCCTCGGGCAGTGACTAGGGTATCGTCTGCATAGCAAAAGATACGGATGAAGATGCGGTACTCTGTGGTACCTCAGGGCCTCCAATATTACAGCGTGAGGCAGGGAGTTGAACGCGTTAGCGATATCAAAAGATAGCGCCACCACCCCCTGTCCCCTCTCTTTCGCCTCTGCGCACAGGACTTTTAGGTCCTAGATAGCGTCTATGGTGGACCGACCCTCACGAAACCCGAATTGGGCCTCAGATAGGTCTGGGCCGGTCCCAAGATGATCCTAGAGGCGAACCCCGATTATCCGCTCAAAGGTCTTGCCTGTCTCATCCAAAAGGACGATTGACCGATATCCCAACGGGGAATCGGCCGGGCGCCCATCCTTTCGAAGTGGGACTAACAAGTCCTCCTTCCACGGTTTCGGGAACCTCCCGATAGAAAAACACCGGTTGAAGAGGTCCCAAAACCGTTCCTCCAAACTGTAGTGTCAAGTGTAGTGTCAATTTAATCAAAACTTTCCTCGGGTGTATTTCGTTTTATGGTAATTATAAACAACTTAATTTATTTTATATTTTTATCTTATAATGAATCATTATCTAGTTGTAGAAGAAATAGATAACATCAAGTATTTATAAATTAGGTAAGCTAAAGTAGAATTCTAAATAAACAGAATTCAATAAATAGAGTTATTTAGTTTTCCTAGAACATAGTTAGTTGTGTGAAAGAAATAATAAGTTGAGGAAAAAATCAACAACTCATGTTATTTAATTTATTTTATTTTTAACCTATCATTGACCACAGTTATTGATTTATTTACAGAGTTATTTATTTTTCCTTAAAAAAAAAATTGTTCGTTTGAAGATATTTATTATTCCATCTGTTCGACAAAAATGGCTACCATTTTGAAACGGAATAAGATACGAAAATGTCTGTTAGGCTCAAATATGCGGCATGTTTTAGGTGTTTTGAAAATAGGGAAATGTCAAAATCGCCAAAATCGGAGTTATTTAGTTTTCCAACTACGGGGACGATATTCGGTGCTTCTGATACTAAAAAAAAACTTAACCGACGTCCCGATGAATAAAAAATTGTTGAAGAAAAAGGGATGGGATATTAAAACTTGAAAATATAAATCAATAAACTAAAATCTAACCTAACCTAACCGAATCTTGTGAAAAATTTATTTTTAAAATGAGATTATTTCATAAATAACTATGAAAACATAAATTAACAAAACTTCTCTCAAACCTAGTTCAGACAAACCTAACTATGGCTAACCTAACCTATCCCAACCAACCTTTTACAAACAAAACCTTGGCAAACCTAACATAATCAAACCTAACTTTATCAAACCTAACTGTACCAATTTCCTACGGAATTGATATGGCCCGGAGCAAACGGGTGGGTGGGAGGGGTTTTTTTTTCGGAATTTCCAGGACCTTTAAATGTCCGATCACGGCGTAAGTGGTGTCGTTGGCTTTGTCTTGTTGATTGCTACCTGAATAAGTAAAAATATCATGTACCATAAAACAAAAAAATCTGAAAAAACTTGAAAAAAATGTTTTTCTGTAAAAAAAAGTATGAATATACCCCGAGTATAATATATGGTTACAAAGGGTACACAAAAACCCTATTAAAAAGATACTAAACTAACAAGGTTTTCATTAAATAAAATCTAAGATTCTTATTACAATGTATTTCATAAAATTTTAATCTTCTAATTATCCAAAATAATATATTCGGTGCTTCTGATACTAAAAAAAAACTTAACCGACGTCCCGATGAATAAAAAATTGTTGAAGAAAAAGGGATGGGATATTAAAACTTGAAAATATAAATCAATAAACTAAAATCTAACCTAACCTAACCGAATCTTGTGAAAAATTTATTTTTAAAATGAGATTATTTCATAAATAACTATGAAAACATAAATTAACAAAACTTCTCTCAAACCTAGTTCAGACAAACCTAACTATGGCTAACCTAACCTATCCCAACCAACCTTTTACAAACAAAACCTTGGCAAACCTAACATAATCAAACCTAACTTTATCAAACCTAACTGTACCAATTTCCTACGGAATTGATATGGCCCGGAGCAAACGGGTGGGTGGGAGGGGTTTTTTTTTCGGAATTTCCAGGACCTTTAAATGTCCGATCACGGCGTAAGTGGTGTCGTTGGCTTTGTCTTGTTGATTGCTACCTGAATAAGTAAAAATATCATGTACCATAAAACAAAAAAATCTGAAAAAACTTGAAAAAAATGTTTTTCTGTAAAAAAAAGTATGAATATACCCCGAGTATAATATATGGTTACAAAGGGTACACAAAAACCCTATTAAAAAGATACTAAACTAACAAGGTTTTCATTAAATAAAATCTAAGATTCTTATTACAATGTATTTCATAAAATTTTAATCTTCTAATTATCCAAAATAATATATTCGGTGCTTCTGATACTAAAAAAAAACTTAACCGACGTCCCGATGAATAAAAAATTGTTGAAGAAAAAGGGATGGGATATTAAAACTTGAAAATATAAATCAATAAACTAAAATCTAACCTAACCTAACCGAATCTTGTGAAAAATTTATTTTTAAAATGAGATTATTTCATAAATAACTATGAAAACATAAATTAACAAAACTTCTCTCAAACCTAGTTCAGACAAACCTAACTATGGCTAACCTAACCTATCCCAACCAACCTTTTACAAACAAAACCTTGGCAAACCTAACATAATCAAACCTAACTTTATCAAACCTAACTGTACCAATTTCCTACGGAATTGATATGGCCCGGAGCAAACGGGTGGGTGGGAGGGGTTTTTTTTTCGGAATTTCCAGGACCTTTAAATGTCCGATCACGGCGTAAGTGGTGTCGTTGGCTTTGTCTTGTTGATTGCTACCTGAATAAGTAAAAATATCATGTACCATAAAACAAAAAAATCTGAAAAAACTTGAAAAAAATGTTTTTCTGTAAAAAAAAGTATGAATATACCCCGAGTATAATATATGGTTACAAAGGGTACACAAAAACCCTATTAAAAAGATACTAAACTAACAAGGTTTTCATTAAATAAAATCTAAGATTCTTATTACAATGTATTTCATAAAATTTTAATCTTCTAATTATCCAAAATAATATATTCGGTGCTTCTGATACTAAAAAAAAACTTAACCGACGTCCCGATGAATAAAAAATTGTTGAAGAAAAAGGGATGGGATATTAAAACTTGAAAATATAAATCAATAAACTAAAATCTAACCTAACCTAACCGAATCTTGTGAAAAATTTATTTTTAAAATGAGATTATTTCATAAATAACTATGAAAACATAAATTAACAAAACTTCTCTCAAACCTAGTTCAGACAAACCTAACTATGGCTAACCTAACCTATCCCAACCAACCTTTTACAAACAAAACCTTGGCAAACCTAACATAATCAAACCTAACTTTATCAAACCTAACTGTACCAATTTCCTACGGAATTGATATGGCCCGGAGCAAACGGGTGGGTGGGAGGGGTTTTTTTTTCGGAATTTCCAGGACCTTTAAATGTCCGATCACGGCGTAAGTGGTGTCGTTGGCTTTGTCTTGTTGATTGCTACCTGAATAAGTAAAAATATCATGTACCATAAAACAAAAAAATCTGAAAAAACTTGAAAAAAATGTTTTTCTGTAAAAAAAAGTATGAATATACCCCGAGTATAATATTATATGGTTACAAAGGGTACACAAAAACCCTATTAAAAAGATACTAAACTAACAAGGTTTTCATTAAATAAAATCTAAGATTCTTATTACAATGTATTTCATAAAATTTTAATCTTCTAATTATCCAAAATAATATATTCGGTGCTTCTGATACTAAAAAAAAACTTAACCGACGTCCCGATGAATAAAAAATTGTTGAAGAAAAAGGGATGGGATATTAAAACTTGAAAATATAAATCAATAAACTAAAATCTAACCTAACCTAACCGAATCTTGTGAAAAATTTATTTTTAAAATGAGATTATTTCATAAATAACTATGAAAACATAAATTAACAAAACTTCTCTCAAACCTAGTTCAGACAAACCTAACTATGGCTAACCTAACCTATCCCAACCAACCTTTTACAAACAAAACCTTGGCAAACCTAACATAATCAAACCTAACTTTATCAAACCTAACTGTACCAATTTCCTACGGAATTGATATGGCCCGGAGCAAACGGGTGGGTGGGAGGGGTTTTTTTTTCGGAATTTCCAGGACCTTTAAATGTCCGATCACGGCGTAAGTGGTGTCGTTGGCTTTGTCTTGTTGATTGCTACCTGAATAAGTAAAAATATCATGTACCATAAAACAAAAAAATCTGAAAAAACTTGAAAAAAATGTTTTTCTGTAAAAAAAAGTATGAATATACCCCGAGTATAATATATGGTTACAAAGGGTACACAAAAACCCTATTAAAAAGATACTAAACTAACAAGGTTTTCATTAAATAAAATCTAAGATTCTTATTACAATGTATTTCATAAAATTTTAATCTTCTAATTATCCAAAATAATATATTCGGTGCTTCTGATACTAAAAAAAAACTTAACCGACGTCCCGATGAATAAAAAATTGTTGAAGAAAAAGGGATGGGATATTAAAACTTGAAAATATAAATCAATAAACTAAAATCTAACCTAACCTAACCGAATCTTGTGAAAAATTTATTTTTAAAATGAGATTATTTCATAAATAACTATGAAAACATAAATTAACAAAACTTCTCTCAAACCTAGTTCAGACAAACCTAACTATGGCTAACCTAACCTATCCCAACCAACCTTTTACAAACAAAACCTTGGCAAACCTAACATAATCAAACCTAACTTTATCAAACCTAACTGTACCAATTTCCTACGGAATTGATATGGCCCGGAGCAAACGGGTGGGTGGGAGGGGTTTTTTTTTCGGAATTTCCAGGACCTTTAAATGTCCGATCACGGCGTAAGTGGTGTCGTTGGCTTTGTCTTGTTGATTGCTACCTGAATAAGTAAAAATATCATGTACCATAAAACAAAAAAATCTGAAAAAACTTGAAAAAAATGTTTTTCTGTAAAAAAAAGTATGAATATACCCCGAGTATAATATATGGTTACAAAGGGTACACAAAAACCCTATTAAAAAGATACTAAACTAACAAGGTTTTCATTAAATAAAATCTAAGATTCTTATTACAATGTATTTCATAAAATTTTAATCTTCTAATTATCCAAAATAATATATTCGGTGCTTCTGATACTAAAAAAAAACTTAACCGACGTCCCGATGAATAAAAAATTGTTGAAGAAAAAGGGATGGGATATTAAAACTTGAAAATATAAATCAATAAACTAAAATCTAACCTAACCTAACCGAATCTTGTGAAAAATTTATTTTTAAAATGAGATTATTTCATAAATAACTATGAAAACATAAATTAACAAAACTTCTCTCAAACCTAGTTCAGACAAACCTAACTATGGCTAACCTAACCTATCCCAACCAACCTTTTACAAACAAAACCTTGGCAAACCTAACATAATCAAACCTAACTTTATCAAACCTAACTGTACCAATTTCCTACGGAATTGATATGGCCCGGAGCAAACGGGTGGGTGGGAGGGGTTTTTTTTTCGGAATTTCCAGGACCTTTAAATGTCCGATCACGGCGTAAGTGGTGTCGTTGGCTTTGTCTTGTTGATTGCTACCTGAATAAGTAAAAATATCATGTACCATAAAACAAAAAAATCTGAAAAAACTTGAAAAAAATGTTTTTCTGTAAAAAAAAGTATGAATATACCCCGAGTATAATATATGGTTACAAAGGGTACACAAAAACCCTATTAAAAAGATACTAAACTAACAAGGTTTTCATTAAATAAAATCTAAGATTCTTATTACAATGTATTTCATAAAATTTTAATCTTCTAATTATCCAAAATAATATATTCGGTGCTTCTGATACTAAAAAAAAACTTAACCGACGTCCCGATGAATAAAAAATTGTTGAAGAAAAAGGGATGGGATATTAAAACTTGAAAATATAAATCAATAAACTAAAATCTAACCTAACCTAACCGAATCTTGTGAAAAATTTATTTTTAAAATGAGATTATTTCATAAATAACTATGAAAACATAAATTAACAAAACTTCTCTCAAACCTAGTTCAGACAAACCTAACTATGGCTAACCTAACCTATCCCAACCAACCTTTTACAAACAAAACCTTGGCAAACCTAACATAATCAAACCTAACTTTATCAAACCTAACTGTACCAATTTCCTACGGAATTGATATGGCCCGGAGCAAACGGGTGGGTGGGAGGGGTTTTTTTTTCGGAATTTCCAGGACCTTTAAATGTCCGATCACGGCGTAAGTGGTGTCGTTGGCTTTGTCTTGTTGATTGCTACCTGAATAAGTAAAAATATCATGTACCATAAAACAAAAAAATCTGAAAAAACTTGAAAAAAATGTTTTTCTGTAAAAAAAAGTATGAATATACCCCGAGTATAATATTATATGGTTACAAAGGGTACACAAAAACCCTATTAAAAAGATACTAAACTAACAAGGTTTTCATTAAATAAAATCTAAGATTCTTATTACAATGTATTTCATAAAATTTTAATCTTCTAATTATCCAAAATAATATATTCGGTGCTTCTGATACTAAAAAAAAACTTAACCGACGTCCCGATGAATAAAAAATTGTTGAAGAAAAAGGGATGGGATATTAAAACTTGAAAATATAAATCAATAAACTAAAATCTAACCTAACCTAACCGAATCTTGTGAAAAATTTATTTTTAAAATGAGATTATTTCATAAATAACTATGAAAACATAAATTAACAAAACTTCTCTCAAACCTAGTTCAGACAAACCTAACTATGGCTAACCTAACCTATCCCAACCAACCTTTTACAAACAAAACCTTGGCAAACCTAACATAATCAAACCTAACTTTATCAAACCTAACTGTACCAATTTCCTACGGAATTGATATGGCCCGGAGCAAACGGGTGGGTGGGAGGGGTTTTTTTTTCGGAATTTCCAGGACCTTTAAATGTCCGATCACGGCGTAAGTGGTGTCGTTGGCTTTGTCTTGTTGATTGCTACCTGAATAAGTAAAAATATCATGTACCATAAAACAAAAAAATCTGAAAAAACTTGAAAAAAATGTTTTTCTGTAAAAAAAAGTATGAATATACCCCGAGTATAATATATGGTTACAAAGGGTACACAAAAACCCTATTAAAAAGATACTAAACTAACAAGGTTTTCATTAAATAAAATCTAAGATTCTTATTACAATGTATTTCATAAAATTTTAATCTTCTAATTATCCAAAATAATATATTCGGTGCTTCTGATACTAAAAAAAAACTTAACCGACGTCCCGATGAATAAAAAATTGTTGAAGAAAAAGGGATGGGATATTAAAACTTGAAAATATAAATCAATAAACTAAAATCTAACCTAACCTAACCGAATCTTGTGAAAAAATTTATTTTTAAAATGAGATTATTTCATAAATAACTATGAAAACATAAATTAACAAAACTTCTCTCAAACCTAGTTCAGACAAACCTAACTATGGCTAACCTAACCTATCCCAACCAACCTTTTACAAACAAAACCTTGGCAAACCTAACATAATCAAACCTAACTTTATCAAACCTAACTGTACCAATTTCCTACGGAATTGATATGGCCCGGAGCAAACGGGTGGGTGGGAGGGGTTTTTTTTTCGGAATTTCCAGGACCTTTAAATGTCCGATCACGGCGTAAGTGGTGTCGTTGGCTTTGTCTTGTTGATTGCTACCTGAATAAGTAAAAATATCATGTACCATAAAACAAAAAAATCTGAAAAAACTTGAAAAAAATGTTTTTCTGTAAAAAAAAGTATGAATATACCCCGAGTATAATATTATATGGTTACAAAGGGTACACAAAAACCCTATTAAAAAGATACTAAACTAACAAGGTTTTCATTAAATAAAATCTAAGATTCTTATTACAATGTATTTCATAAAATTTTAATCTTCTAATTATCCAAAATAATATATTCGGTGCTTCTGATACTAAAAAAAAACTTAACCGACGTCCCGATGAATAAAAAATTGTTGAAGAAAAAGGGATGGGATATTAAAACTTGAAAATATAAATCAATAAACTAAAATCTAACCTAACCTAACCGAATCTTGTGAAAAATTTATTTTTAAAATGAGATTATTTCATAAATAACTATGAAAACATAAATTAACAAAACTTCTCTCAAACCTAGTTCAGACAAACCTAACTATGGCTAACCTAACCTATCCCAACCAACCTTTTACAAACAAAACCTTGGCAAACCTAACATAATCAAACCTAACTTTATCAAACCTAACTGTACCAATTTCCTACGGAATTGATATGGCCCGGAGCAAACGGGTGGGTGGGAGGGGTTTTTTTTTCGGAATTTCCAGGACCTTTAAATGTCCGATCACGGCGTAAGTGGTGTCGTTGGCTTTGTCTTGTTGATTGCTACCTGAATAAGTAAAAATATCATGTACCATAAAACAAAAAAATCTGAAAAAACTTGAAAAAAATGTTTTTCTGTAAAAAAAAGTATGAATATACCCCGAGTATAATATATGGTTACAAAGGGTACACAAAAACCCTATTAAAAAGATACTAAACTAACAAGGTTTTCATTAAATAAAATCTAAGATTCTTATTACAATGTATTTCATAAAATTTTAATCTTCTAATTATCCAAAATAATATATTCGGTGCTTCTGATACTAAAAAAAAACTTAACCGACGTCCCGATGAATAAAAAATTGTTGAAGAAAAAGGGATGGGATATTAAAACTTGAAAATATAAATCAATAAACTAAAATCTAACCTAACCTAACCGAATCTTGTGAAAAATTTATTTTTAAAATGAGATTATTTCATAAATAACTATGAAAACATAAATTAACAAAACTTCTCTCAAACCTAGTTCAGACAAACCTAACTATGGCTAACCTAACCTATCCCAACCAACCTTTTACAAACAAAACCTTGGCAAACCTAACATAATCAAACCTAACTTTATCAAACCTAACTGTACCAATTTCCTACGGAATTGATATGGCCCGGAGCAAACGGGTGGGTGGGAGGGGTTTTTTTTTCGGAATTTCCAGGACCTTTAAATGTCCGATCACGGCGTAAGTGGTGTCGTTGGCTTTGTCTTGTTGATTGCTACCTGAATAAGTAAAAATATCATGTACCATAAAACAAAAAAATCTGAAAAAACTTGAAAAAAATGTTTTTCTGTAAAAAAAAGTATGAATATACCCCGAGTATAATATATGGTTACAAAGGGTACACAAAAACCCTATTAAAAAGATACTAAACTAACAAGGTTTTCATTAAATAAAATCTAAGATTCTTATTACAATGTATTTCATAAAATTTTAATCTTCTAATTATCCAAAATAATATATTCGGTGCTTCTGATACTAAAAAAAAACTTAACCGACGTCCCGATGAATAAAAAATTGTTGAAGAAAAAGGGATGGGATATTAAAACTTGAAAATATAAATCAATAAACTAAAATCTAACCTAACCTAACCGAATCTTGTGAAAAATTTATTTTTAAAATGAGATTATTTCATAAATAACTATGAAAACATAAATTAACAAAACTTCTCTCAAACCTAGTTCAGACAAACCTAACTATGGCTAACCTAACCTATCCCAACCAACCTTTTACAAACAAAACCTTGGCAAACCTAACATAATCAAACCTAACTTTATCAAACCTAACTGTACCAATTTCCTACGGAATTGATATGGCCCGGAGCAAACGGGTGGGTGGGAGGGGTTTTTTTTTCGGAATTTCCAGGACCTTTAAATGTCCGATCACGGCGTAAGTGGTGTCGTTGGCTTTGTCTTGTTGATTGCTACCTGAATAAGTAAAAATATCATGTACCATAAAACAAAAAAAATCTGAAAAAACTTGAAAAAAATGTTTTTCTGTAAAAAAAAGTATGAATATACCCCGAGTATAATATTATATGGTTACAAAGGGTACACAAAAACCCTATTAAAAAGATACTAAACTAACAAGGTTTTCATTAAATAAAATCTAAGATTCTTATTACAATGTATTTCATAAAATTTTAATCTTCTAATTATCCAAAATAATATATTCGGTGCTTCTGATACTAAAAAAAAAACTTAACCGACGTCCCGATGAATAAAAAATTGTTGAAGAAAAAGGGATGGGATATTAAAACTTGAAAATATAAATCAATAAACTAAAATCTAACCTAACCTAACCGAATCTTGTGAAAAATTTATTTTTAAAATGAGATTATTTCATAAATAACTATGAAAACATAAATTAACAAAACTTCTCTCAAACCTAGTTCAGACAAACCTAACTATGGCTAACCTAACCTATCCCAACCAACCTTTTACAAACAAAACCTTGGCAAACCTAACATAATCAAACCTAACTTTATCAAACCTAACTGTACCAATTTCCTACGGAATTGATATGGCCCGGAGCAAACGGGTGGGTGGGAGGGGTTTTTTTTTCGGAATTTCCAGGACCTTTAAATGTCCGATCACGGCGTAAGTGGTGTCGTTGGCTTTGTCTTGTTGATTGCTACCTGAATAAGTAAAAATATCATGTACCATAAAACAAAAAAATCTGAAAAAACTTGAAAAAAATGTTTTTCTGTAAAAAAAAAGTATGAATATACCCCGAGTATAATATATGGTTACAAAGGGTACACAAAAACCCTATTAAAAAGATACTAAACTAACAAGGTTTTCATTAAATAAAATCTAAGATTCTTATTACAATGTATTTCATAAAATTTTAATCTTCTAATTATCCAAAATAATATATTCGGTGCTTCTGATACTAAAAAAAAAACTTAACCGACGTCCCGATGAATAAAAAATTGTTGAAGAAAAAGGGATGGGATATTAAAACTTGAAAATATAAATCAATAAACTAAAATCTAACCTAACCTAACCGAATCTTGTGAAAAATTTATTTTTAAAATGAGATTATTTCATAAATAACTATGAAAACATAAATTAACAAAACTTCTCTCAAACCTAGTTCAGACAAACCTAACTATGGCTAACCTAACCTATCCCAACCAACCTTTTACAAACAAAACCTTGGCAAACCTAACATAATCAAACCTAACTTTATCAAACCTAACTGTACCAATTTCCTACGGAATTGATATGGCCCGGAGCAAACGGGTGGGTGGGAGGGGTTTTTTTTTCGGAATTTCCAGGACCTTTAAATGTCCGATCACGGCGTAAGTGGTGTCGTTGGCTTTGTCTTGTTGATTGCTACCTGAATAAGTAAAAATATCATGTACCATAAAACAAAAAAATCTGAAAAAACTTGAAAAAAAATGTTTTTCTGTAAAAAAAAGTATGAATATACCCCGAGTATAATATTATATGGTTACAAAGGGTACACAAAAACCCTATTAAAAAGATACTAAACTAACAAGGTTTTCATTAAATAAAATCTAAGATTCTTATTACAATGTATTTCATAAAATTTTAATCTTCTAATTATCCAAAATAATATATTCGGTGCTTCTGATACTAAAAAAAAACTTAACCGACGTCCCGATGAATAAAAAATTGTTGAAGAAAAAGGGATGGGATATTAAAACTTGAAAATATAAATCAATAAACTAAAATCTAACCTAACCTAACCGAATCTTGTGAAAAATTTATTTTTAAAATGAGATTATTTCATAAATAACTATGAAAACATAAATTAACAAAACTTCTCTCAAACCTAGTTCAGACAAACCTAACTATGGCTAACCTAACCTATCCCAACCAACCTTTTACAAACAAAACCTTGGCAAACCTAACATAATCAAACCTAACTTTATCAAACCTAACTGTACCAATTTCCTACGGAATTGATATGGCCCGGAGCAAACGGGTGGGTGGGAGGGGTTTTTTTTTCGGAATTTCCAGGACCTTTAAATGTCCGATCACGGCGTAAGTGGTGTCGTTGGCTTTGTCTTGTTGATTGCTACCTGAATAAGTAAAAATATCATGTACCATAAAACAAAAAAATCTGAAAAAACTTGAAAAAAAATGTTTTTCTGTAAAAAAAAGTATGAATATACCCCGAGTATAATATATGGTTACAAAGGGTACACAAAAACCCTATTAAAAAGATACTAAACTAACAAGGTTTTCATTAAATAAAATCTAAGATTCTTATTACAATGTATTTCATAAAATTTTAATCTTCTAATTATCCAAAATAATATATTCGGTGCTTCTGATACTAAAAAAAAAACTTAACCGACGTCCCGATGAATAAAAAATTGTTGAAGAAAAAGGGATGGGATATTAAAACTTGAAAATATAAATCAATAAACTAAAATCTAACCTAACCTAACCGAATCTTGTGAAAAATTTATTTTTAAAATGAGATTATTTCATAAATAACTATGAAAACATAAATTAACAAAACTTCTCTCAAACCTAGTTCAGACAAACCTAACTATGGCTAACCTAACCTATCCCAACCAACCTTTTACAAACAAAACCTTGGCAAACCTAACATAATCAAACCTAACTTTATCAAACCTAACTGTACCAATTTCCTACGGAATTGATATGGCCCGGAGCAAACGGGTGGGTGGGAGGGGTTTTTTTTTCGGAATTTCCAGGACCTTTAAATGTCCGATCACGGCGTAAGTGGTGTCGTTGGCTTTGTCTTGTTGATTGCTACCTGAATAAGTAAAAATATCATGTACCATAAAACAAAAAAATCTGAAAAAACTTGAAAAAAATGTTTTTCTGTAAAAAAAAGTATGAATATACCCCGAGTATAATATATGGTTACAAAGGGTACACAAAAACCCTATTAAAAAGATACTAAACTAACAAGGTTTTCATTAAATAAAATCTAAGATTCTTATTACAATGTATTTCATAAAATTTTAATCTTCTAATTATCCAAAATAATATATTCGGTGCTTCTGATACTAAAAAAAAACTTAACCGACGTCCCCGATGAATAAAAAATTGTTGAAGAAAAAGGGATGGGATATTAAAACTTGAAAATATAAATCAATAAACTAAAATCTAACCTAACCTAACCGAATCTTGTGAAAAATTTATTTTTAAAATGAGATTATTTCATAAATAACTATGAAAACATAAATTAACAAAACTTCTCTCAAACCTAGTTCAGACAAACCTAACTATGGCTAACCTAACCTATCCCAACCAACCTTTTACAAACAAAACCTTGGCAAACCTAACATAATCAAACCTAACTTTATCAAACCTAACTGTACCAATTTCCTACGGAATTGATATGGCCCGGAGCAAACGGGTGGGTGGGAGGGGTTTTTTTTTCGGAATTTCCAGGACCTTTAAATGTCCGATCACGGCGTAAGTGGTGTCGTTGGCTTTGTCTTGTTGATTGCTACCTGAATAAGTAAAAATATCATGTACCATAAAACAAAAAAATCTGAAAAAACTTGAAAAAAAATGTTTTTCTGTAAAAAAAAGTATGAATATACCCCGAGTATAATATATGGTTACAAAGGGTACACAAAAACCCTATTAAAAAGATACTAAACTAACAAGGTTTTCATTAAATAAAATCTAAGATTCTTATTACAATGTATTTCATAAAATTTTAATCTTCTAATTATCCAAAATAATATATTCGGTGCTTCTGATACTAAAAAAAAACTTAACCGACGTCCCGATGAATAAAAAATTGTTGAAGAAAAAGGGATGGGATATTAAAACTTGAAAATATAAATCAATAAACTAAAATCTAACCTAACCTAACCGAATCTTGTGAAAAATTTATTTTTAAAATGAGATTATTTCATAAATAACTATGAAAACATAAATTAACAAAACTTCTCTCAAACCTAGTTCAGACAAACCTAACTATGGCTAACCTAACCTATCCCAACCAACCTTTTACA